>RJWT010031225.1:0-14432 GCA_004365215.1 Cuniculus paca | reverse complement strand
AAAGGACATTCTAGAGAGAGATAAAAAAGATCATGGTCTCAGGAACAACGACAGAGGGGGAAAAATCAAGTGCAGGTAGTCGACTGAATGAAGAGGAAAACTAGGGAGCCAATGGCAGGAAATTAGCATGGCAGAGACAATGCAGTGCAAGAAGGCCTCAAGGCACCAATACAAAGAAACAAGGCAAAGTGGATCAGGAGACAGGATCCATCAATATGCTCTATACAAGAAATACACTAACTGGAAAGAAAATTCATAGACTGAAAGTCAAAGGAGAGAGAACAATGCCCTGCATGACAGGGAGCCAGAAAAAAAAGTAGAGGTAACTTACCCATCAACTGCATAACGGATAAGAAAGACATGGCATTTTATGTGGTGGAAACCTAGTCAGCTATAAAGGAAAATAACCTCAAGGCTCTTGTAGGTGGATAGAGGCAACTTGAGATCATACTCATGGATGACATGGTTCAGAGTCACATGGGTGAACTTCGTGTTGTCTCCCCAGTATAACAAACTAAAGGAGTTAGTTGGATCCAAAATGCACAATACATATTGGGAAAGTCAAAGGGAGGAATTATCAAAAAAGAGAAGGAAGTGACCACTGTTAATCTATTATCATGATTTGAAACTGATATTGTCTTCATTGTTCTGATTAGTTTCGTTTTATTCTGTTTTGTCTGATTTTATCATACTTGATGGCATGGACAGCTGTTTTAAAGATAACAAAATATATAATTGCAGCCATCGAGGGTGTCCAATTATCTTGTTTAGAAACCATGTGTTGCTTTCATTGTTTTGTTTTGATTGATTTTACTCTATTCTGTGTTGTTTTATTGTAATATGTCTGAAGGTGTAGGCAACTATTCTGAAGATAACAGGAAGTATTATAGTAGCCACTGCTGTTTTATTAGTATCTTGAAGCTCTGTATTTCTTACATTGTTCTGCTTTGTTTGTTTTGCTTTTTCTTTGTTTGTTTCTTTACTGGTTTTACTCTGTTGTGTTTTGTTTGATTTTATTTATGCCTGATAAATACATATTGCAGATAACAAGAGGCATTATGATAGCAATTACTGAAGCTTTTTACCCTGCTTAGAAGTCATGTACCATGTTCATTGTTTTGTAGTGATTGACTCTACTCTGTTTTATTTTGTTTGGTTGTATTCTTTTCAAGATAAAAAAATTTAAAAAAAAAGAAGAAACAAAAAAAAAAGTAGATACATGCTATAAGGTTAGAGAAATTAATTCTCAAAATCATGGGAATGTTAAGCCTTTTAAAATTAATTTAAAATTTCAAAGTGTTGTGAGTATCTGAATAAGTTGTTGCTAGAATTAAGCAATATTTAGAAACAATATATTAACTCTCAGATGGTCAAAGCTCAAATGTTTGACCACTCTTGTGTATTTCTAATGGAGATATAAATTTACATAACTCTTCTGAAAGTTAATTTGCCAATATCTCCTAACAATACAAAGCCATATGCATGTAGACTCACAAGTCACACATTTGACTATTATCTTGCAGGTATTCTCCCACATGGAGAAAAAGAAAGATTGAAAAGATTACTTTTTGTGTCCCTTTTTATAATAGCAATCTAAAACAACCCAAATGCCAACCAGTACAAAACTGGTTAAACAAATTATTCTAATTCATGCTAAGGAAACATCTTGTGTCATTAAAACTGATAACGATGATAGAAATTCCTGTTTATGAGATGTGGTTAAATGAAAAATTATAAGCTATAAGTAGTATTTTAATATGCTGTCTTTCATGTAAAAATGAGAGAAATTATAAAATAATTATACCTTTATACATTTAAATTTTATGACAACTTTCATATGTATGCACTTTAGAGACCCAGAAAGGGTACAGAGGAATTATTGCTGCTGTTTCCTAGGGTGGGAAGGAATGAAGGGAAAGTAGGCAAGTGAAGGTCAGTAACTAGGGAGGATTGCATGCTGTGCTTTTGCAGTATAGAATTCAGATGCATCATTCATGAAAAAGCTTGAAAGAATATGGTAGAATTTCTTTTGTTTTTGTTTTTGTTTTTTAGCAGAAAAAGAGGAGGGAATCTCACAAATGAAAGAAAGTATATAATGCTTTTTAAAGGGGCAAGTGATTTTCAATAAAGATTTTTATATTCATCTAAATTACTTCTCATTTATGGAGGAAAAAACAATATACTTTTAAAAACCTAGTAGACATTTTAAAAACCAAACTATTTTTGTTAATTGAAAAATAAGTAAGTGTCTAAGAAAATATATGTTCAATAATGTAGGTAAAATGCACTGTTAAATCTAAATTTACAGATACATTATCAGCAGCTATTTAGACCAGCTAAGTTTACTCAGTGAATTCAATTCCTCTAGTCCGGAAATAAAATATTTAGATGGTAAGAGGACACAAAGGCAAAACGAGTCAAATATCATTCGAAGCCATGGACAAAATACAAAGAATACAATTTTTAAAAAAAGGAAATCAGGAAAGGCAAAATAGAAATCAAAGAACAATCTAACAACTATCAATTGCAATCTAACACTGACACATTGCTAAGCACAGAATCCAAAAATGAATTGTTCAAAATATCATGAGTTCTGATTTTGTCAAAAAACAGAAGAAAATACAAAGTCTGCCAAAAGAAAAAGTATGCACACTTCAGCAGTTTGCTGTACTCGTGAATGTCTGGAAGCTAATGGCCACCACTTAGAATATCTCTTGTAATTGTAGCAGCCAAAGGTAACTTGTATTAATCTCATGATGTCTCAATAAATTTAGTACTAAGATTTTGTATAAGATTTTCTTGTCCTGATGTATACATTTTTTGGCAGACTCTACATAATGTAATATATTCTTTAAATGAATTGGACTAAAGAACAAAATTTTAAACCTTAAATAAAACTTTGATGAAAGATTTGCAAATGTAAAACATAGCCTGTGCTATACACCAACACTTACTTTTTTAATCTGCTCGAAGAGAGTCAATGTGGAAAATATCAAAGTATCTGAAGTGGTAACAAAGATTCTGAGAAGCTGAAGAAAATTTTAAAAATATTCACTTCAATAAATCTTTCCTAAGCACAAAGCTTTCAGAACTCATTAGACATAAATGTAAAGGGATTTTAAGGGATTGAAATATAAAATACAATAAATATCTTCATACTTACCATTTAGTGGAAGCTCATTATATTCACTCTAAAATGCATTAAATATACATTAAATATTTATCCACATATATACATGTACAGGAAATACAACCTTAAAATTTTGAATATTGAATGAGACAATTTTTCATGTAATATAATTCCCACAAGAATTACATTAACTTTGCTTTGTATTATACAATACCTCTTTTATTCTTGAGGAAACAGTTTCTGAAAAGGTAGTATCTTGATGAGGATAAACTATATAGAAGGTAATACAGTCAGGACTACAGTTGAAGAAGAGAAACTGAATTAAATAATGTGACACGATTATCTGTAAGTCTTGTGATTTTGAAATGTTATGTATTAAAATAATAGAACTGGTAGTGTTTGAATTACCTTACAGTAAAATGTAGAACTCTCTTCTTCGTGGACTCCTGTTTTTTATTTAGGTATTTCATATGATCCTGTTTTACTACCGGTTTCTCCAGAGCAAGCACACAGACATCAAGAGGTGGAAACAAGAGTTTGGAAAGTGTGTTGGCAACTCTCCACCCAATGTATTTAGAGAAAACCTCTTCCTTTGCATTTGATGGAACTTTCGTACTGTACCTAGTGAAAGGATCCCTTCGGTCATTTAACTCAGCCTGTTAAAAAAAAAAAGAAAGGCATGAAGAGACAAACTTCAGTGAAGAAGAAGTAGAATTAAATGAGAGGAAAATGATGTTATTATTAAATAAAATATAAAATGCATGTTCATTTTGTATTAATATTGCATTCTTCTTGTTAAATAAAAATAACCTTTATGAAAATTCTTTCCACAATGATTTTAAAAATCAACAATATTTAATAAAATAAACAATGTCTGTGCATCCAACCTTGAAATTTTCAGCATGTAACAATAAAATGTACATTTTACATTTCAGACACTTGCCATAAAATAATTTCATAGATACTTATAAAATTTATTTAATATGAAATAAAGCAATCAGTTGAATACATGTTTTATTAAATCAGACATCCATTTTTTGTGCACAATAAAAACTTTCATTGAAGTGAAAAGAATATTTGTATATAATAAAATTTTTCAGTAAGAAGCAAAGTCTTTTTAATTAGTTTAAATTGAAGATGCTATAGAGTTTGGTTTCTCATTTATTTTTAAAATTCATTTTTAACTGATATATAAAAACACAACCAATGTGCATATTAATGGAGTACCATGTTATGTTTCACTATATAAATTGAATATGTTCTAATATCAAAAAAGAGCACAAAAATTTCCAGAATATTTAGGCAATCTTTACTTTTTCTATTTATATTTGATAATGTTCTTTTTATATTTGATAACATCCTTGACTAATTTTTAGTTACTTTTTAAATTGTAAAAGGCATATTTTCTTTAACTGGAGTTATAAATAACAAATGAAGATACAAGGAAAATGCCATGCATTACAATTTTTTTAATATTTCCCTATGTTTGTACTGGAAACTTTTTCTCATAAATAATTTGGATGATGCCTATTTTCATTTACATTTTTTAAAAGTTTATTGAACATTATTCATCTTCATGTAGCTCACTACCAGTCAATCAGGATTCATTTTAGTTATGTATAAATCTCATGCACATGAACATCTAACTTAACCTCTTTAGTAGTCTAAGATCACCTTTGGCTCAATTAAATTACTGCTGAAAGATCAACTATTGAATTATCTGAGGAAATGAAAGTGGAACAATGAATACCGTATAATGTGTTCTTATGGAAACTAGGAAGGAAAGAAAGTGTTGAGGAAAATAGTAAAAGATCGTTAAACAAATATACATTACTATGAAATCTAGAGAGAATGGGAAAGAATAACATGAAAAAAAACAATTTAAAGGATAAAATAGAGACTTCCGGGAAGATGACAGAGTACTGAGCAGCAGAGAAATTGCCTGTAGGAGATTTGCTGTCCAGACACTGGAATATAGCAACATAAGGAAGAAAATGAGGAGGAGAAAAGTGGATTCCCTGGTCCCAGGAAGGATGTGAAATGAGAACTGAAGTCTACGGGGAAAATGAAGGGACAAACTTCAGTGAAGAAGAAGAAGGTGGCAGGCATCACTTTGTCCCTGAGCCCAGACTTTCTGAGAGGAACAGCTTAAACCTGCAGACGCATGGTCACTACTGGTAACCCTAGAGGCTTCCACAGAGAGATGCACCAGTGGAATAGAGCAGTGGATAAAGAGGACGGCAGTGGCTGCGGAGGTTTCTGGGGTCAGACATCCAACAAGAGAGGGCAATTGACTAGGAGCCCTCTCGAAGAGGCCAACTGCGCTCAGAATGCAGAGAAACTTCTGGCTCCAACTAGTGGCTCCCAGCCGAGTTCAAGCTGGCAGAAGGCACACAGACCACTGCAGGTTGAATGGGTCTGGTTCCCAGCACATGGCCAGAAACCAGTCTGAACTTCAGTGGGAATAAAGGTGCAGGGTCACTGCGATTATGAATGACCCTGCTGTTGGGACTAATTAACACAGATCTGGACTCAGCCCGTGTTGTCTACCAGTGACATCAGAGACACACCTTCAGGAGGGAGTGTTTTTCTTTTATTCTTTTCCTTTTTTCTTGTTTTTTGTTTTGTTTCATTTTTTCTTCATTGTTCTTATTTTTATATGAATATGAACACGGTTCCTATTTTTGTTGTCATTGTGTTCTGTTCTTATTTTTTTCTTTATTTCTTTTCTGTCTGTATTCTTCACCAGTTTCTCAAAATTTGTGTGATCCTCCTTTGTCCTCCATCCTTGCTTCTACTCTCTCTCTTCTTGTATTTCTCTATTTTTCCCCCAACCCATTTTAAATTTTCTCCATTGAGGGTAAAATTGCAATATTGAGGGCATGTGAAATACATACAATTTTCTGGTTCATTTTAGATTTTGTAATAACCACAAATGTAGTTCCTACAGTTAAAAGTGACAAATTATAGTTGCCTCAATTTGTCATTTTCTAGGCTGTTTGATACTATTGTTATATTGATTTACCACTTTAGCCAAAGTGGCATAATTGTTCTAACCAGCAGTTCTTCCTGGTATATCAAGACTGAGATTGCCTAAGTGTCATAAAAAATACTATAGGCCAGTGCCAAAGAACTAGGAGCTGGCCAATAGGCAGCAACTTCTCAGCCCCAATAAATTGAAAAGGTAGGATCTTGCAACAGAGTCAAAACCCAAAAGCCAGACACATCTGGAAGACAACTCTGAGAAGTAGTCATTTCCTAAGGTTTCTAAGTACTAGTAATAAAGCTGCTCACCATAGGCCATTTATAAGCATCAATCCATAAATTAAACTGAAAAAACAAAAAAGTAGAAAATGAGAAGACACTTAAACAATATACAACCCCAAATGTCCAGCTAACCAAAGGTAAACCCAGAAGGCAATAGGATAGAGCAATTCAAAATACTCCCACTGAGACTCTCTGAAGTGGTAATAGTAGAAGTAACAAAGCAAATGAATGAGACTCTAGAAAAAAATCAAATCAGAAATAATTTCTCAGATAACTACAGAAATGGTGACTATGGGGAAAGACATGCTCAGTGAGTTTAGAGCAGATACAGATTTTTTTAAAAACAGAATCTTAGGAAATGATGGCAACCACGAATGCCTAACACAGGAAAGAAATGTAATAGATGAAACAGATTCAAACAGATATCCAGGAGACTAAAAATTCCATTGAAAGTATGAGCAGCAGAATGAGTCAATGCAAGAACAGAATCACAGATGTAGAAGACAGGATTGTGTTTAGTGATGATAAAAGAAAGATTTCTTAAAAATAGCAAGGGATCACAAGAAATCATTCTACAACCTAGTAGATAAATATATAAAACATTGTCAATTAAGCAATAAAATATTAAAAAGGTTACGGCATCAAAAATTTGTGTCATTTCAGAAATATAAGAATTTTATCTCTAATTCTCATTGAAATATATTCAATTTTAAAATATTTTTAATTTCAATTGTCTGGATGTTGGAATCAGTATAGAATTATATTAGTCCCACTTGAGTTGAGTATCATGTCTAATAATCAGACAGAAATTGTGGAAAGAATATTCAATTTGAAACAAGAAGTTAAACTGTATCTGTGATGTTAACTAGCTGCTGCAACTTTGAGAACATTATTTAACATCACAAAAGTCTCAAGTTTCATCTGCAAAACACTAAACAAAATACTAGTACTATTTCTTCTACTTATATTTGGTCCTAACTTTTCATAAGGATAGTTAATTGAACATTATTACCAGAACAAGTATAAGGTATTATAGTAAGTACTTCAATTACTGAGAGAATGAATGAGTAAACGAATGGACCAATAAAAACAATGTCTTGTCACAACATAATTTCTGGTAAAATGCAATGCTATTAAAGATAGAAGAATTACCTCCTATCACAGAATTGGATGCTGATGCTATTTTCCTTATGTGCTATATGATTACTTGCTTTCCTCCTTCCAAGAAAAGTCATTAAATTCAGGCACTGGCCTCTCAACAAAAGAAGGCATTCTCTTGCCTGTCACAATGATTTCTTTGATGCGAGCCCAGCTAAACTTCTACCCCTAATGATGCCAAAGCTTTCAACTTATGAAAATGTTGTCTCAAATCTCAGATATTTCCCATATCTATAAAAAGTTGTAGGGCTTTTGTTTTGTTGTTTTTGTTGGTTTGTTTACCTGCAGGAAGTAGCCAGGAAGGAATATTGGCTCTGCAGCATGAAAGAACTGAAATAAGGTCTGGCTATTCTATTTACTAGTTAAGACAGCAAATTTAAGAAGTAGTTAACTTTTCCAGGCCTATTTTGTGTTGAATTTCGTTCAGTCTTTTTTTTCATTTATGTCATAAAAGTAACAATAGCTGCCTTTCAGAGTTTCGTGTGGCTTAACTTCGCCTACTAGGATGAATACCTTGACAGACAGTAAGAAGTTCAACAGATATGTTTCCAACAGGGTTTCCTTAGAACAGAGCACACTTCTTTGGCCTTTGCATCCAGCAAGACATGATCCAACCTCTACCCTCCTCAAACAATTTTGATCACATCGTTACTTTTATGTTCACAAATGTATCAAGTCAGATCATGATTACACCTCTGTTATCATGTTCCCTCTTCAAGTCCTTATTCTAATACATAACAATTCAGAGGCTTAAATATCATCTGTACATAGACTTACGTCATGACATCTTGAGAATAGATTTATAAAAATTACTAATTATTACACATTACAATAGATTTCAAGTTCATAAATTTCCTATCTAGGTTGCCAATGAACTTCTCAATCTCCACCTTCAACCACATGTAAATATTTAAATTTTCATTAGGTATGAGTCTCCCTGTTTTTTAATGATGATTAGGTAGGCTCTGAAAAATTCACATTTCTCTAAACTTGATATTTATTAAGAAGTAAATTTAAACTTCTGATGTCCATATTTAGTGATGTAGAGGGACTTCACCTAAAGATACAGCATACCATAACTTACATCTGCTCATTCAGATGGCAATTTTCTCCAGAGAATCACTACAGAATCCTCCTGGAACCCTTGAGTCATAGGAACAGGGTTTTGGTTTAAAGTAACTACTTATGTCGATATACTTCAAGTAACATGGTTTAAATATGCAGAATTAAAAAGTCTTGGCTGGAAATGTTTAGGAAGCTTTGGTTATGCATGGGCTAAGTTATTTAATCCATGAGTTTCCAACTCTTTTAATTAAAAGACTACATGAGATGTTCTTTAAAATTCTTTCCATCTCCAAAATTTGCTAAGTGCAGACATCAAAAGATAGGATTTTTAATTAAACATGGAGAAAATTTCTCATAATTTTCTAAGTATTTACCTTTCTACACTATTGTTGCATTTGAGAGAGGAAAAATATTTCCTTTTCATAGTGCATAGTCTACTTTTAGATTATAATATAAAAAATTGGCTTAATTTGTAGCATCTATGATCATAGAAATAGTATTAATCACAAATTTATCTGTGAAGCTTCATTGAAATAAACCAACGAAAAATAATTACACAAGCATTAAGCATACAATTCTTCAGTATTATATTCATATTTTGTACAAATGAAAGCAAAAAAATTTTGTTCACTTTTCCATACCATTTTCATACATATATTGTCTGATACTTTTGTGTAAAACTAAAACCTCTCCTGTTTTCTGTTCAAGTTCCTACTATTACAGAAATTTTATATCCAATAGAACTGCTAAAAAAAAAGTGGTAATTTTTGAATATCCATGTCAACCTATAGATTCAGTATTAAAATTGGAAAACTACTATTCTTGAGAAATATCTTTCTAACATACCTATTCTAACCCCAGGCAAGAACAGATGTTCACCATTTGCTTTCGTATTGGGAATAAAGAAGGTTGAAAAAACCAGCGTTAATAGTGGCAGGTGGCAGGAAGAAGATGGATAAAACAACATAGGGTGAATTCCTTAAGGGATTAAGATGTAATAGCAGCAAGAAAGAAAAAACCCTCTCCAAAGGTCTCAATTTTCCACCAGTAATTAGAGAATATAGCAAACACACCAAAAGTTGAGCTAGCACATTATTATTGACATGAGAGAAAAAAGAAAATAGAACATTGAGCAATTATAGCATAGTTTACAGTAAATTCTCTCCTTTTCTCCTATTTTCTCTCTATTTTAAAGATATTCCCATATTTCCTGAAGTAACATTATAACTAGGAATATCTAACTTGTTTTGGGGTGAACAAAAAGATTTCTCTTTAAATTTCAAACTTAAGTGACTAGTTGGTAGTCTCAAATGAGTATTTCTTATCAGAATTATAAAATTCACAAAGGGGAAAGCAGAGGTAATTCTTTAATGTTAAAGTTTTGTTCCTTAATATCATTTTCATGATCAAGAAGCATGTTTTAAATGAATAACTCAAGTCCTACCCTTGTAGGTACAATAGTGTTTGAGAAAGACTGATTTACTATAGAAGGAGTTGGTTGTGCGATCTTGCACAAGTCACTTAACTATCTTAGAAAATGTTTCCATATTGCTGATTTTGAAAGATACTAGTAGTCCCCTTCACAGAACTGTAAAACTTAAACACCAAAATTGAATATATTTTCTAGCACAGTGTGTAGCATACAAAAGTCCTTCAGTAAATGTTAGTTCCTTGTTTATATTTAACATTAGAGAGAATATGCAACAGTAGAAATTGCAGAATCTTTGAGTAAAGCTCCCTCAGTCCAGCCACCATCAGCCCATTATTTTACCTAGTTGAGACACATCTTTGATCTACATGTGTGACATTGATTATAAGAGAGCCATACAGCTTAAGAATTAATGTATAGAAGATACTTAGCACAGTGCCTCATGTAATGTAAAGGCTCTACAAATAATATTTTTTGTACTTAAACAATATATTTGTTAGTTTGGCATTCTACTGATAAATATTTAAAATATACCTCCTTTCTATGCCCAGAGTTTCCATTTATGTCAGAAGAAAAGCCATACATGGAGAAGGAAAGAGATAGGTGATAAGAAAATGGAGATTACTCATGTTTCTTTTTCTTTTTTCTGCTTTTCTTCTCTGGAAAGTACACTGGGAGTATTAAAATATCCTTAAGAATAAAAACAAATTTTATTTTAACAAGCTTATCATGAAATGTTAACCACAAAAGGCTTTACCTGAGGAGTCAAAGGTACTCTGAATAAAGTCACAAATTTATTTCAACTATACATATTTCCTTTAGACATTACGTCACATGCCAGATGGCAGAAAGCACTTATACATGATGACTTTCCTGCATGTGCCAACATATGCTGCTGAATTGCCTATACAGGAAAGCCTTGCTCACTGAAAGTCTCCCTGGAAGTATTTTAAACAAAGCACATCAGTTAACATTTGTTTATTATGCCACTGTGAGTATATGACTGCTTTTATTTCTTTCCCAAATATTCAGGCAACAGTTGAGTTTATATTGAATTTGTTACATGAAATGTTCATGTTTCAGGATCTATTCAGAATGGTTTTCACTTCAAATATTCTTTTTTTTTCTACAATGAAGTCTTAGTGGAAAATAAAATATCAAAACCTTATAGATGTTCAATATCAAGATCATCACTATTTCACTAATATTGTTAAATCAATCTAGGCCAACTATTTTTTCCAAATCTCTTTGTTTTACCCTTTCATATTACTTGGAATTGAAGAATAATGCAATATTTCTTCATTGCATGGAAGTGTTAATATCACTGGAAATACCACATGTAGAAAATAAATCTGCCACCCAATTCACATCTTTAAAAGCTGAACCAGGGTGTGGAGTGTAGCTCAGTCAGTAGAGTGTTTTCATGCACAAGATTGTTGGGTTTTATTGTAATCCCAATATTGAATATTGTAATCCAAGTATTATAATCTCTTTTTTAGTCCTCCTCACAATACAGAAATTTATATTTGTAATCCCATTGAACTGTTATTGGGATCCTGGCAAGTTGATTTTAATCTACCACCTCCAATGCAATCCATGGTGAGAGTAAAGACACCAAGGCATATTCAAAGTCAAGGGCAGCCAAAGGGTCCTAAACCTGATTGTAGTGAGGATATATGGACAAAGGCCTTGGTCTAAGACCTCTCCCAGAATTTATTATCACATAAAGAAGGATGTGGTTTAAGGATTAATGACAATGAGGATGGCAGGAACTGTATGAGTAACGAGCTGGCTAGCCAGGTAGGGAAAAAAGCATCTTTGCAATATGCAGGGAGAATGATAGGCAGAAAGATCATTCTGCATAATTTAATTAAGGTAGTGTTTGAACTATTTTAGGAGGCTGTTGCTGTATTTTTTGATATAAAAACTTTTGTGCCCTGGGGAGTTAGTGCTTTTTACTTTGAGGCTCGTGGTCAGTGGACATTCCTGGAGCTGACTGGCTCTGCCATCCTGCTTTGCTCAGATCTTTTACAGAGAGCACTAGGCAAGCAAACAGGAGACTGTCAGATCAACCTCAAAGATTACATATCAGTACTTTAGCTGGCCTTATTTGCAATGCTTAGCACCAATCAAAGGGGAAAAATACCATAACCCACTCCACACATATCAGTATATAAAATTTAACTAATATTGCAGCAATTGTTCTACATTCAATGAAAGGTACTCAAATTGTCTCCTACAGGTTTCATCATTGGGCCTTGGGAGCATGGAGGACTATGTTCCTTGCCTTGTAGAAATACATAACTTTGGCTTCTTTTTTTGTTTTTTCGAGACAGGGTCTCACTATGTATTCCAGGCTGGCCCCAAACTCATGGTGATCCTCCTCCCTCAGCCTTCCAAGTGCCAGGGCTACAGGTGTGTACCACCATGCCTGGCTAATTCTGGCTTTCTATATGTAAGTTTTCACCATAAAAATGATCAAATCTTAGCATGCAAAGTGTTTACTATGAAGTTCCATGATAATTCTCATAATAAATAAAATAATCAGCTGGGCACAGTGGCACACACCTACAGTCCAAGCACCTGGGAGGCTAAGGTAGGAGGATCGCCTCAAGCTCGAGGAGAGCCTTTGCTACATAGCGGGTTCAAGGCTAGCCTGTGAAAGGTTTCTGCCCTAGTATAAATTACTGAATATTATGGTGGTGGTCTAACATGGTGGATGGACAAAGCAAAAATGACAGCTTATTTCTCTGATGATCACTTCCTTCTCCTTCTCCCCTCAGCCCTGAAAAAACTTCCTCTTTTTTTTCCTGAGCACACAAAGAAAATTCCAATGAGTTCCTCACCATGTCATCAACACCTTCCCCAAGCTCTGCCTCTGGCCAGAGGTCAAATAACCTTCAGCCCACTTTGTATCTGGTCACAGGAGCTCAGTCCCACAAGGTGTGCCCTCTTCTCTGCATCCTTAATAAAGACCTCTTTTTCATTTTTGGGGGGGGCACCTAGGATTGAACTCATGACCTTGTGCTTGCCAGGCAGGCACTTAGGCCACTGAGCTAGATCCCCGGCCCTTGTCTTTTTGAAACAGGGTCTCACTATGCCGTTCAGGCTGGCCTTGGCTCACTTTGTAGCTCAGGCTGGTCTCGAACTCACAACGATCCTCCTGTCTCAAGCCTCCCAGGTGCTGGGATTACAAGCGTGAGCCACCACACCCGGCTTTTTCATTAATTTCAAAAGAACACAACCAAACAAAATAAAACAGAGTAGGGTCAATTACAACAAAACAATGAACATGGTACATCACTTTGAAACAGGGTAAAAAGCAATCAATAATGGCTACCATAATGCCTCTTGTTATCTTCAATATAACTGCCCGTACCATCAGGGATAAATAAAATCAAACAAAAAAGAACAAAATTAAACCAGTAAACAAAACAAACAAAGCAAAACAATGTAAGCAATACAGAACTTCAAGATACTAGCAAAACAGCAGTGGCTACATTATGCTTTTTGTTATCTTCAGAATAGTTGCCTACACCTTCAGACATAATACAATCAAACACAGAATAGAGTAAAATCAATCAAAAAAAAAACAATGAAAGCAATACAGGGTTTCAAAACAAGATAATTGGAAATCCTCAAGGCTGCAATTATATACTTTGTTATCTTTAAAACAGCTGTCCATGCCATCAAGTATAATGAAATCAAACAAATCAGAATAAAATGAAACTAATCAGAACAATGAAGACAATATCAGTTTCAAATCATGATAATAGATTAACAGTGGTCACTTCCTTCTCTTTTTTGATAATTCCTCCCTTGACTTTCCCAATATGTATTGTGCATTTTGGATCCAACTAACTCCTTTAGTTTGTTAGACTGGGGAGACAACACGAAGTTCACCCATGTGACTCTGAACCATTTCATCCATGAGTATGATCTCAAGTTGCCGCTATCCACCTACAAGAACCTTGAGGTTATTTTCCTTTATAGCTGACTAGGTTTCCACCACATAAAATGCCATGTCTTTCTTATCCATTATGCAGTTGATGGGTAAGTTACCTCTACTTTTTTTCTGGCTCCCTGTCACGCAGGGCATTGTTCTCTCTCCTTTGACTTTCAGTCTATGAATTTTCTTTCCAGTTAGTGTATTTCTTGTATAGAGCATATTGATGGATCCTGTCTCCTGATCCACTTTGCCTTGTTTCTTTGTATTGGTGCCTTGAGGCCTTCTTGCACTGCATTGTCTCTGCCATGCTAATTTCCTGCCATTGGCTCCCTAGTTTTCCTCTTCATTCAGTCGACTACCTGCACTTGATTTTTCCCCCTCTGTCGTTGTTCCTGAGACCATGATCTTTTTTATCTCTCTCTAGAATGTCCTTT
>RJWT010031224.1:0-14433 GCA_004365215.1 Cuniculus paca | reverse complement strand
AACTCATGACCTTGCGCTTGCCGGGCAGGTGCTTAGACTGCTGAGCTAGATCCCCAGCCCTGTTTTTGAGACAGGGTTTCACTATGCCGTTCAGGCTGGCCTTGAGCTCACTTTGTAGCCCAGGCTGGTCTCGAACTCACAACGATCCGCCTGTCTCAGCCTCCCGAGTGCTGGGATTACAGGCGTGAGCCACCACGCCTGGCTCTAAATGTGATTTTTGTGGAGATCTAATAATAGCCAATGGGTAAAGGAAAAATACCAAACATTTCTAAAACATCAGGGAACTGAAAATCACGTGGAGCTATCACCTCAGTCTTGCAAGAATCTCATTATCACAAAGGCAGAAGACAGCAAGTGCTGATGAGGGCACAGAGAGGAGGGATGCAGAGGAGTGCAAACTTCATGTAAAACAGAATGGAGGCTCCTCAGAGAATGAAAACAGAACTGTCTTTTGATCTGACCATTCTACAGGTAGGTGTGCATCTAAAGTTACCTGTAGGTGAAAAACATCTGTGCCTACACGTTACTGCAGAACTCATCCACAGTAGCCCAAAGCGAAAGCCACAGATGTGTCCCCTGACAGAGGAAGGAAAGACGCCGGGCACACATAGAGCAGAGCCCTCTGCGTCCCTGATGAGTGGAGACCCACCTTTCACACCAACTAGGACAGAGCTGGAGACAAATATGGTAACTGAGGCATGAAAAACTGTGATTCATCTGTCGCTAGTCTTGGTAAGATGTTGTGAATTCTTCACCTGATATTTCCTCGCATCACCTACATCCCCTAAATGGTTGGAAGAGAAAAATTTTGATTGCCATAAGTTGGACAGGCTTATATGCTTTTCATCTCTTTAATTTTGGGGTAAAGTGCTTTGGAGTAAGGGAAAATTTCATCAGAAAGTGTTTTAATAATTGTGTACAACTTAGTTATTTGCCAGTAATATTCTAAGGGCCAAAGAATTTATTATACCTTGAAAATAATGTCCCATTAAGATTTTAAAGTCTCTTCAGTTCTCCTTTCATCTTTTCTTGTCTACTTTTTACAAATCATGATCTCATTTATCATTTATTTTCAGCTGTGTTCAGTAAGTGCTATAGTACATTATTACCACCTTATAATACTTGACATTATCATAGCTACTTTTGAATCAAGAAGTTATGACTAGGGCAAGAGTATTAAAATTAATCTTTGTAAAACGCCTAAAACCAAGGAGAAGAAAAATATAATAATTTCTCTAGTAGAAACTCTCCATGAAAAAATTAAGCATTGTTACACTGAATAACTCAAACTCCAAAGAATAACATTTGTTTAGATTTTATTAGTTTCATTATTTTTAAAATTGGCATTTTAAACTAATATTTTCCCTCTCAAGTCCCAAATGAATTCGAAATTAAAAATATTGTATGCTTAAAAGAAATTTCACTCTAAATATTGGCTTATATCCCCCCATCCAGTGCCTAAAACTTTTCCTTTTGCTATGAGGATTTCGCCGAGCTAAGTTGTTGATGACGTAAGAAGAAAAGTTTCCCATAACCTTTCACGTCAGTAGAGGTGAAGACACTTGTCCTTCCTCACGTGCCGCCCAGGTACCAGTCTGCCTTCCCTGATCCCCTCGGAGGTAAAAACAAGAGACCAGCGGAGCGTTGTCATTCCCCCGTGGCTTCAATACTGTCCAACGAGGGCAATTTGTAAATGTAGTTTGCTCCAAAGAGAAACACAGCGCTACTTTTACCTCAATTGCTTTGCTCAATTGGTGGTATTCCACTGAGTAATTTGTACAACTTGTATTTCATGTTTTTATTCTGTTGTCACAGAAACCCGGTACTAAACAGAAAGGAAGATGCTCTGCATCAAGGAAGAAGTTGGAAAACAACGATTTATTACATTTGGGCTCCAAGTCCAACACACCAGCCCTGACTTAGAGGGAAACAGAACGTCCGGTATTGCACAAGCAGGAAGTAAAAAGGCTGATAGAAAGTTACTTTGTGATTGGTTACATGAGTTAAGTCCTAGGTTGTCAGGCAGGTTTAGCTAAGGGGGTTGTTTATCAGGAGGCTGAGCCAGGTGGGCAGGGTAAAGTGTATCCTGCACTGCGCCGGTCTGTCGTGGGTGGAAAGTCCTAGAAGCATGTTAGAAAAACACGATATACTTTTGTGTGGGAAAACTCAGACGATGCAGCTGGAGGAGGCCCGGTTGACCTGGGTCCGGTATCTATGAAAAGCAACCAGATGCAGATGGTCAAGGCTGGCTGGGTTTAGCAGCTTAGTTATATGCTGGGCAGGATGAGCATATCTCGTCCCAGTACAGCAACAGTCTATTAAGTGATTTTTAAATTTCTGCTATACTGTTAGTCATTTTCGTTTCATGAGTAAAACTGTCATCTTAGTTTCCAGTGTTCCATTCGTCACTTTGGGGCACCTATTTCAGGTCCAGTCCTGTTGATTTACTGCAGTAAACGCGATGTAGGAAGTCGAAGTCCAAAGACAACTGTGGGTGTCGCTCCCGATTTGTGCCTTAAGGGGTGGCAGAGACCAGTGAGCAGCAGGGACGGATCTGTTCCAGGGGAGCGTGAGGGGTGTGGGTCCCTGCAGAGCCGGGTGGGACCGTAACAGCTGAGCTTCTGAGCTCCGCGCAGCCCCGGGGAGCAGGTAAGAAGAAGACTGGACGCAAGAAGATCTATGAGCCCTAGAGGACGGCGGAGGTCAGCGGAAACAGATGCTGTTCGCTGTCAGTGAGAGAAAACGTGGGCAGCCTGAGTAGAGGCCAGGCAAGACTGTGCTTATCTTATAACTGGATGACTCCCTGACGGGAGCAACTGTGGAGGAGCTGACCAGGACAGCAGGAGTCCTCTCTACTCTCCAAGGTTGATGACCACTTCCTGGGATGCATCGGTGGAGAGGGAACTGTGATGAGTTTCTGAGTGTATTTCTACTTTGATCCTAAACTCGCCGTTTAACTTTATTTATTTATTTTTGCTGCACCAGGGATTGAACTCACGACCTTGCGCTTGACAAGCAGGCAGTTAGGCCGCTGAGCTAGATCCCCGGCCCTGTTTAACTTTAAAAACAGCTGAACTTGTGTTTTCATATTAATGCTAATCCTGTGTCAGGCTAAGCTTTTTTCTCGTTAATCTGTTACTTGCTGACCTGTTTCCCTGCAAGCTTCCCTCTCTGCCTGCTCCAACCAGGAGCCCAGGGGCAGGCTCATTGAGCACTCAGTTAAATTCAGACTCCAGAACATAAACAACCTAAACAGGGTAAAGGGTGGATTTAAGGACAGAAAAAAGAAATATGCAAAGAATTCGTGTATGTATTTTTTTTAACCTATCTAGTTGAAATAAACTATTTTACCTTAACATATGGATTCATGTCATCCATGGTGTCAAAAGGCATCAGCAAATAACATGACAACTTTTATCTCTGCATTTTAATTTTTTATTTCCTTCTTGGTTCTCCATGTTCCTCCCTTATTCTATGTATGTGTGTATATATTTATGAAAGTTTATTTTCTTCTCCTTCATAGAAAGTTCTGATTAGCTTTTAACTTGTCATTTAATTTAGTCTGGTCAAACTTTCACTGTAGTTTTAAACAATATTTTCCTATGTGTTTCAGTTATGCTTAAATTTTTAAAATGTTTTCTATCTTTTTAAAATTTTGTTTTTTAATACTTAATGCTTAAAAAAATCTGTCAAGTGACTTTACGCACATATGATAGTTATTCCTTTCTATATCAAGCCCCAAAATGGCAGCATATAGATTTCTTGCACAGGGAGAAATTTTAACAAATCTAAAAACTGAGGAAATTTTGCATGTTTAATAGTTTAACATCTGTAATTATATTAACAAGAAATCTGATAAGTATAACACATAAAATGATCATACAGAATAATTTACTAACTCGAAATAAGACACAATGAGAAATCAACATACTTATGGAATTATGATCAAAGAAATTTAAATACACAGAAGCATGAAATATTTTATTAGCTAATTACAATGTTTCAATTAAATTACCCAGTCAAAGTTTTTAAAATGTTAGCAAGTAATACTGGCTCAGAAACTGTTTAAAGGAGTTTAATTCATTTTCATCTCACTCCAGAAAGAATGACCAAGATCAAGAAAACCACCAGCAATAAATGCTGGAGAGGCTGTGGGGAAAAAGGAACCCTTCTCCACTGTTGGTGGGAGTATAGACTGGTGCAGCCAGTGTGGAGGTCATTCTGGAGGTTCCTCAAAAAGCTGGGATTGGAAGTCCCATTTGACCCAGCTATTCTGCTTCTGGGCATATTCATAGAAGAATTGAAGTCATCATACCATGTACGTGCACCCATGTTTATAGCAGCACAATTTGTAATATCCAAGTCTTGGAAGCAACCCAAAATGCTGATCAACTGAGGAATGGATAAAAAAGATGTGGTATTTGTATATGATGGAGTACTACTCAGCTATAAAGAAGGATCACATTGAGGTTTTTATAGGTAAAAGGATGCGACGAGGCCATACTCGTAAGCGAAAGAAATCAAAGCCACATATGTAAACATTGTATTGTCTCCCCAGTGTAAGAAACTGAAAGAGTAAATAAGATATAAAATCTTTAATAAATATTGTGAAAGGATAAGAAACATCTCAAAAGGAAAAAATAACTCAGGAAAAAGGAGAAAAGAAGAAGAGGAAAAGAATAAAGATATAAATTTGTATATATACACTTAAGATAGTTAAGATGATTGCATTACTTATTCCATTAGTCCTTGGAACAAAACAGTTAACATTCCTAGGATGAGATCAATTTAGCATATCTGTATCTGGTAATCTGAGTTACATCTTTTGAAGAGAACTATACAAAATAGCGACCTTTGTTTTGTTCCTACCACCTTGTTTTGAAACCCTATATTGTTATTGTTTTAGGCTCTGTTATTGTTATTTATTTGTCTTTTGTTTCTTGTTTTTCTTGTGTTTTGTTTCATTATTCTGACACAGAAGGATAGATGTACATGTATAGGCTTATATATGCCTAGAACTACTCCAAAAGACATTAGAACAACTAATTTTATGATGTTTGAAGGTGTGAACGGCTACTTTCAAGAAAAGGAGACATGAGTGTAGCCATTGCTGGTTTCTTATCATCATGTTTTGAATTCCAATAATGCTTTTATTCTTTGATTTGATTGGTTTTAGTCTGTTTTCTATTATTTGTTTGCAATATGTGAGAAGACATGAGCAGCTATTTTGAATATAACAAGAGACATTATCGTAGCCATTGTTGATTTCCTGTTGTCTTGTTTTGAAGTCCTGTATTGCTTGCATTGTTCTGTTCTGATGTGCTTTGTTCTGTTTTATTTTGTTCTCTTTAAAATAAAAAAGTTACCAAATTCTTCAGACATATTAAATCAAACAACAGAAACAGAATTGAACCAATAAAAACAAAAGAATGGATGCAATACAAGACTTCAGAACATGATAATAGTAAATCCAAAACGGCTACCATACATATCTTATTATCTTTGAAATAACTGCCTGTGCCATCAAATACAACAAAATCTAGCAGGATAAAACAGAATGAAAATCAAACCAACAAAACAATGAGAACAATACAGGATTTTGAAACAATATAATAGGGAATTAACAGTGGCCTCCACCTTCAGGAGATCCCCCATAGATGCTACACTGTGTGTTGTTATCCTCTGAATAGATGATCAGACTGGTGGCTTTAGACCTGCAAAGTCAGTGAAACGCTAAACACTACAAGCAGTAAGTTGTATTTTACCTCATTAGCTATCATCACAGACTGTGTTTCTCCAGATCAGCCCGTGACTCACAGGTGGGGCATGGGGAGGATCATTGGCTCTTCTTGTCTTCCTGCCACCACGCTGGAAAGCGTCGGCATCTGGCTTTCCACCCCCACACATGGTGACAGCTCACAGTGGCTTTTAGCTTTTTGTTCTAAAGGTGCACTTTAACTGTTAATAGAATCAGTATTTAGCTGAACTGAAAATCAAAGATTTATAGCAGTATCATGAATGCATTATTTAAGCATGATTTAACAGTATGTGAAATATAACTAGCACTGCGTTTCATTGCGAGGTATTTGTGCGTACACCTCCAAGTATTTAACTCCACACTGTAGGCATCCAGCTCTGCCTGCACAAGGTGAGCTAAGAGGAGGCCAGTGATCAGCAGTCCCTGCAGGGACCATGAACTGACCGCTGGGTGGGGGAAGCCAGGGTACTGCAAGCTGTGCATCCAAGGTGGCGCTTACTCTGGAAGGAGCTTCCATGCAGCCCGGCTTGCAGTGGGAATCCCTTCCCCTGCTGCTGTTAGGAGACAGTTAGACACCAGCAGGCCCGGAGGACAAATGGGGGAGTCCAGAAGCACCCTGCTTGCCCATTACAGGAAGCAATGCAGACCTTGTGTATAATAGATTTGTGGTCCTGCGTTAGATCACAGACCTGAACACACAAGGCCTGAATTTCTAGAACAAGGCACGCCACGCTCCTCGCTACCTTAGCCTGAGGCCCAGTGATGTCAGGAAGGGAAATGCTCCTCCAAGTCCCTCCTGCCTGCTCTGGGACCTGGCTTAAATGACGCAGTTACCTTTTGAGATTCTTTCACAAGTTTCTTACATGATCAATACCCCTGAGGAAACACTGACTACCCAAAAGGGACAATTCCAAAGTACTTGCAGTTCCAAGGTAGCCTCTGAGTAGAATGCAGGCGGCCCTTAGAATCACCTTGGTTCTCTGGGCTGCATGAGGGGCCCTTGTGGGCATGAAAAGATCTCCAGTCTAACACTGGGTGCCAGTGCCTTTGTGACACAGCCTGCCTCCCTCCTGAGGCTCAGTTCTGCAGTACCTCCTGCATTCCTGTGAGGCTGCCTGTGTGCCTTACTGAGTTACTTCATCAGTACATGAAGAGCAGAGGACAAGTGAGGGCTGATTTCTCATTGCGGAAGACCCAGCTTCAGGTGACTTCGCTGTCTCAGGGTAGCGTGGCCGGGACCCATTTAGAGAGGGCGTACTGATTGCCACTGAACCACTGGGGAGACCAGAAGGCTCAGGACTGCGCACTTGCAGGACACCGGGCATGCCCTGCTGAAGTGACTGAGAGGGACGCAGCCAGAGGAGGCAGCTGGGGAGGATAGGGCTGGAGGCAGAGCTCTGGGCAGCCGCAGCAGCCTGGGGGTGAGGGGTTGGTGGGGTGCAGGAGGGAAGCTCGCCTGCAGCACCGCCTCTGTGGGGCGCACCCGACCGTCACCTGAGACTTGCCTGGGCACGGTCTAAGCGCTGTTCCCCGCGAAGCTCAGTGCTCACTGCTCCTCCTCATGCACCATGTGCTTGTGCCGTGAGGTTCTGCAGGGCGTGTGGACCTGGGGGGCTCCGGAGGAGCTTTACAGCCCGCGTCCCGCGGCCTGGGTGCCCAGGAGCATGCGGTCCCCGAGGCCTCCGCGGGCAGCCGGTCCTGCAGAGACGGCGCGGGCGGGATTCTGGTTCACGCAGGGAGGCCCGTGCAAGCTGCGGGGACCCAGAGGCGCCTTTCCTGGGCGCTGTGGTGAGGCTGCCCGATTTCAGCACCGCGGGCTCTGGACAGGGGCGATGCACCGCCACACGCCTCCGCCAAGCGGCGCGCCGACTCATTTTTCTTCTGGATTTTATCTTTTCTCTTTTTTCTCATTTTCCTTTCTTTACTTTTCTTCTTATTAATTTTCTTCGGTTACTTTTACTTAACCTTTATTCTCTAATTATTTTGCATCTCACATTTTTATCCTCCTCATGTTTTCTTTTTAATTATTTTTAAAAATTTCCTAATTTTTCCATTTTTCCTAGTCTCATCCTCTATTTTGTGCTATTATTATCTACTATTTTCACTTTTGACCCACAGTAGTTTGGGGCTCCTATTTGCTCTGTATTATGCATTATAGCTGCTTGTTCTCTTGTGATGGTAGCCCTGCTACTTTCCACTGTTTTTTGCTGCATGTCAATGTCTGTTTCGTGTTTGTCAAGTGCTATTGCTGTTAATTTTGTGCTCTTGTTGCTCATAGCTAAGTTAGGTGCAGATTCACAGGTAGTTAGGACAATGGGAAAGGGATGAGTTGGACCCGGCCTGTGGCCGAGGCTGCACAATGGGAAGGAGGCCCAAAGTGGGGACACCGCAGCTCGGCCTGCAGCCTCCCGGGGGAAACAGCAGCTCAGAGCTCCTCTGAGACCAGCACTGCCCGGCCCAGTGGGCCTGAGCAATGTGATACACGGAAACCACACGGGAAGCCGCAGTTAAGTGACCGGGACAGGCTGACCTCACTCCGGCCCTCAAGAGGGCTTTGTTCTGCCTGACACCATGAGCCCTTGCTGCCAAACTTGTTTTTCTACTGGGTCAATATTTGCTAAGCCACTGTACCTGTAATCCTATAGGTGGAGGTGGATGGCCCCAAAGTACCCTGTGATGCGATCTTACTGTATGAAATCCCCAGGTGAGAGCTTCAGGGCCGCCCGCTGTCCTGCCCCCCCAGCCTCTCGGGGTTTGTCACTGTTGTGTAGAAATGCTGCTGACTTCTGTGTGTCAATCTTGTGTTTTGCTGCACTGCCAAATTTGGTTACTAATTCTATGTGGCTTGTGGTCAAATTTTTTCAGTCTTCTACCTACATCATGTAAATTGGCAAATAATTATAATTTGAATTCTTTTCCTGTACACACCCCTTTTATCTCTTATCTCAAGTGATTGCTGCATACACTGGAAGAAAGATAGCCCTTTTATTAAGTGGTGCTGGGGTGACTGGATTCCCAGATGCAGAAGATTGAATCAAGACCCCAGTCTCTCACCCTATAGTACACAAAGGTCAAAGACTTAAATGTTGAAAAAGAAATAGTCTACTAGAGGTAAGACTCCCAAAAACAGATGTGGAGAAGAAATGTCTGAGAAGAAGTCCAGTTGCACAAGAAATTATATTGAGATGAAGCACATGGGATGATATAAAATTGAAAGTCTTCTGCACAGCAAAGGAAACAGCCCACGGAGTGGGAAAAAAGTTTCGACCAGCTCTCTCTCAGACAGGGGGCTAACATCTAGACTGTATGAAGAATTAAAAAAATTGGGCCGCCCAAAATAAAAGACTCAATAAAAAATGGGCAATCGAAATGAATATATGCTTTCAAAAGAAAAACTACAAATGACCAATACATATATGAAAAAAAAGTCAGTGTCTCTGGCCGTTGGAGAAATGCGAATTGAGACAACACTGAGATTCCATCACACTCCAAAAGGGAAGGCCATCTCCAAGAAATCAAATGAAATGCAGGCGAGGATGCAGGGAAAAGGGAACAATTCTACACTGCTGGTGGAAATGCAAAGTAGTATGACCACCTCTGAATCACTATGCAGATTGCTTTATTAACTAAAACTAAAAATTCCGTTCAACCCAGCTATTCCCCTTTTAGGCGTCTTCCCAAAACAGTTAAAGACATCATATTACAATGATGCGTGCATACTTGTATTTACAGTGTTGGAACTCATAAGAGCTAAATCTTGGAAGCTGATGATCTATCCATCAACAGATGAGTGGAGAAAGAAAATGTAGTATTTACACACAGTGGAATACTACTCTACCATAAAGAAGGATAAATCTGAGTCATTTATAGGAAAATGGATGCACATTGAGACCATCATGTTAAGAGAAATAAACCAGATATACTACCTTAAATTTCACATGGTTTCTCTTGCATGAGCAACCCCATATACAAAAAAAGAGAAATATAAAAGAGAACAGAAAACAGGGAAATAGATCTTTGCAAAACAGAAGGGAGCATATAGATATAGAAAATGGATAGGGAGGGGAGGGGAAAAATACGAAAAGAAGAATCAAGATGTGCCATGTGAATGTACTAGCTCTCCACAAAGGATGTAATTGTTATGTACTGCAAGTATGTACTAATAAAAAATAAAATTAAAAATTTCATTGAATAAATATTGGTTTATTCAGTGCAAAATTAAGTTCATACAAGATTCAATCAACATATTCCTGGTACTTTGAAAATCATCATTATCATTCAGTTTTAAAATGAAATATTTTGAAAATCTGTAACTGTAATAATATTGAAAATATGTACCATAAGAATCATTGAGTGTAAAATGTAAAGTATGCACTAACCCCATATGTTGTAAAATAGTATACTTGCAAAATGTTATCCAAATAAATTTTTATTTATAAATTAATACAAATATCATTATATTATGAAAATTGCAATGACTTTTAAAAACTACTTTCTACTTTATGCACCTTAAATCTTTTATTTTGACATCATGTATTATATCCTGAAATCACCAATCATCAAATATTTGCTTAATTTTCACTATAATTTAGACTCCAAGTTAAGAATTCAAGAATCCAAAGTTTAGTATTTTCCACAATATGACAGGATATATTATGAAAGGTAAAAAGTTTATATATTTGTATTGTATTTTGAAGCTCCATTTCTCCCTTTGGTTAACACAATTAATATTTTTTCAGAAATTTTCATGACTATTATTTAAATAAAGCAAACCACAAATTCAAGAATCACTGCAATCCTATCATATCTTGCATAGGAGTGTTTTACATGTCTCACTTTGGCTTTTGATGTTGCACATTTTAAGCTTTGATTTTAGGCTCATGAACTCCCTTCAGAAATTCTTATGTGGCAGGTTTACTTATGATGACTTTTCTTGGGTTTTGGAGTGGGTAGAAGGTTTTATTTCTCCCCAATTTCTGAAAGATAGATTTTAAAGGTAAAGTATTATTGCATGGTAGGCTTTTTTCCTTCAGTACTTTAAATATATCATTTCATTCTCCTGGGACCTGCAGGGTTTCTGCTGAGACATCCACCGACGTATATCTACCTAGCTTTGTAAAGAATGCACTTCTTGTGTCTCAAGTGTACTCTGAGTTTTTTCTGTGTCTTTGGATTTTAACAGTACATGACTTGGCGGTTTCCTCCTCAAGTTACACTGAATTGGGTAGCTCTGTGCTTCCTTTCTTTGAATGTTGACATCTTTCTTCATATTGAGAAAGTTTTCAGCCATTATTTCAAGTATGCTTTGTGATTAGTTTTCTCTAATTGCCTGTTTGAAATTTCTATTATTCAAAGCCGTAGTCTCCTGAGAGTCTGTTGATGGTGCCTCATAGTTCCTAAGGCTTTGTTCTTTCTTCCTCATTCTTTTTTTATTGTTATTGTTTTGTTTCCTAATAGGATAATTTCAAAAGTTTCACTTAGGGTGTAACAATTCTTCCTGATAATAGAATTCACCCTTAAAAACTACTATTAAAATTTTAATTTCAGCAATTATACCATCTCTGAGATTTCATCTGGCACTTGTAATTGTTGCTATTTACTTGTAAAATGCATTGAAATATTTATGCTTTGTTTGATAAAATTACTATTCTTCTGTACAAGAATGTGTCATCTCATCATCCTTAACTTGATTGTGCTTTATAGATTGCACTTGTGTTACAAAAGGAAGGTTTTGGCAGCTGATTGTTAGTATTGCAATACTTAATAGATTACATTACACTGAGAACATAACTTTCATTTGTTATAAAAAGTCATAAAATTCTTCTTGTGACTTGCTTTATTGTGATATACTCTTTCTTGAAATATTCTACCACTGAGCTTGAAATAACTCCCAGGTATACCTGTTTTTCCTTCGACTTCACTCAGCCCCTTTGTGTGATTTAGAATTCTTTCTAGGCTTTTGCCTATTTCTGTCTCTTTGGAGGCTATTATTGGTGCTATATCTATTTCCTGTGGAGATGTCACAATTCCCTGATTCTTCCTAATCTTTGCATTTTTGTGTTATTTTCTGTACATTTGCAAAGATAACCCCTTCTCTCAGCTTTCACAGGTGTTCTTTGTCAGAAATAGACTTTCACCATTTAATCCAGTGTTACTGTTTGTGTCTAGGTGTCCCTCCAAGGCTTCGTTGAGCCATGGGGCAGGCCATGCATAAATTGCTGAATGGAGAGTGTGCAAGGCTGAGATTAAGTGTGATGAGATTGAGGGTGGGTGATTCCTGGATCAGTCCACTGCTTGGACTGGCACTTTCTTAACCCCAGCAGTCTGGATAAAATACAGTGGGTGGAAGATGGCTTGACACTTCCCTCCCTTGCTTTTGCTTTTGGTGTCTTCTGCAGCCAAGAGCTATTTCTCCTCTGTGATGCCTCTTTGCCATGTGCCACCCTGTCTTGGAGGCAGCCAATTATGGACTGAAAACACTACAAACCATGAGGTAAATAAATCTTTCCTCCTTTAACTTTGGGTGTTGGGTATTTTTCCTCAGCAGTGAGAGAAAAGCAAGACAGTATTTGGTTTTGAGAGTGGGGTCATTGGTATGACTATACACAACCCTGTGGTTCAGGAGCCTTTGAGAATGTCTTATGGAAGAGTTTGAAAGGTTTGGAGTTGCTGGCTGAAAAAGTAGAGCTGGAATACCTTCATCTGCAATGTACGGGAGATTCTGGTCAGAGCTCAGAAGACCAGAAGGCTGTTAGAAATTTTGCCATTAAAGACCAGGCTTGGGAGTTTTCTGCTGGGAAGAAGATGGCATTGCTTGTGGGACTGCAAACAATATGTGTTGTGACTTGGCAAAAAGTTTGTTTTCAATTTGCTCCTGTCCAGATACTTTGCCTGAGAGTGAGATTAAGGGTGGTGGACTAATTAAACTTTCAGAAGAAATTTCTAGGCAGGCTAATGTTGAGGTCATGGCATGACTGCTGTTGGGGGCTTTTAGCCAGGTCTCTGTTGAAAATCAAGAGCAAAGTGGCCAGCAGAATGATTTAAAAGTTGTGACTCTGACCAGAAAGGAAGCTCAAGTAAAGCTGTGGATCACAAAGAGAGCAGAGAAGATCTTGATTGCTGAGAAGGAACAGGAGAATAGAAAAGATGGTCTGAGGGCATCACAAGAAGCAGAGTATCTCACCATTTCCAACCTCAAAATTGCAAAAGTCAAAGGCTTTGCTTTGAGAAGAAACCCCAGAGCACCAAGTTCCAGAATGGTGGAAGTTTTAGCGTGTTCCAAAATAGTGGTAACATAGAGAGTTTGTTCCTCAGAATTGGATTCAGAGTGCTCAGCAATGCTGGCACTCAACCCCTACAACAAAGAAGCAATAAAACCTGGCTATGGCTCCTGCTGGCAGCAGACATTTTCATCATCCACATGGTGCCAGTTTTAGGAGAAGGCAAAATGCAAGACTTGTGGGGTCAGGAAGACTTCCACCCCAATTTCAGAAGAAGACTGGGGAGGCCAGGCAGTGTGCCCCCGATAAAGCAGTGTGTGAAGCTGTTAATGTGAAGCCAAAGGTCCAGTGCAGACCCCAGAATTTTGGAAAAGCCAGGAACGTGGGTCACTGGAAGAAAACTATGAGAAAGGAGCAGAGTGCACCCAGGGAAGAAACCATAGGAGCTACAACCGCTGGAATTTCCAAAGGGCTTCAGCCACCCAAACTCTTTCCTTTAGAGGTCACATCTTGCCACAGATTGTCTTGGATGCTACACATGGAAATACAGGATTTAATGCATGCTTTGCCAGATTTTAGGCTTGCTTTGATCCCATTCCTTTGTATTCTTCTGTCTGTAATGTCTGTCTTGTGCCATTCAATGTTGGAAGTGTTTAACTTTTTTTTTATTTGTACAGGGGTTCACAACTAAGAGTTTGCCTTAAATCTGAGAGAACACAGGGGAATTACACTTTTCAGCAATGCTGAAACTGCTAGGGATTTGTCAACAATTGGAGATGAACTAAATGCCTCTTGCAGAAGGGAATGTACATGAGTCTTTGGGGGCCACAGGTGGAATACTGGGTATTTTGTCTCAGCAGCAAGAGAAAGAAACTAAGACATCCAGCTTCTGACTCCACTCAGGACTCTGACAGGAAATGCTTGCAGTGGGGCCTCCAGTTGTGAAGGTTTTGCCTGTGCTCTGGTGTAGGGAAAAGCTGCCTGCCAGAGTCTGCTTCCTGGAGTCACTGGCAGGGCCAGGAGAAAGAGCTTCTGACTGGGTTCTGTGCGGTCTTGTCTCTGGTTGTTTACAGTCCGTGCTCTCTGGCCTGACAACGTCAGCACTTAGAATCTGCAGCTGGAGAAGCAGAGCTTGGAGGTTTAGGTGTAGTTGCTGCTCTGGCTTGATGGGACAAAAGGCCACACTCTTTAGAAATGCAGAACTCAGGATGGTTTCCCTGGGGGCACAGATTCATGGGTTGGGTGGGCCTTGGTTACTTAGTGTTGCTTGACCTTCTATATCAGGCCAATGTATCGATTGCTGTGCTTCTCTCCAATGTACAGGGTGGCATTCTCCCTCAGCTGAGTATGTGTGTGTGCGTGGGTGTGTGTGTACCTGTGCATTTGTGCCTGTGTGTTGTTGCTGCTTTATTTTGGGGGCAAAACCTCTCTAGTCCTCATGCTTTACTGAAATGC
>RJWT010031223.1:0-14439 GCA_004365215.1 Cuniculus paca | reverse complement strand
CAGTCTAAAATGCACATTTAATTAGTTCTTTGCTTAGAATTACTCAAGTACCTTCTTGATGAAATGTATCCTCTTTTTAGAACTCTTAGGATCTGTCTTCTGTTTCTTTTCTAACTGTCTCTAATCCTTGCACTTCCAATGCCTCTGCTATTCCTTATACTTGGAGTTTTACTTTCCTCTGCTGGACTGATACTGCTTACCCTTTCTAGAGACTATTTAGATTCTGGCTTTCTGATAAGTTTCCTCTGAACTTCTGCAGTATAGTTGTATCCACAGTACCCTAAATTTCCCCTTGTGTACTATTTATTCCATCATTCTGTAAATGCCTTCTTATATAACATATCCTTGCTTTCCTCCTCCTTCCACCATAATAGATTATAGGTCTCACAAGGACCTGATATAAGACTCTGATATAGTATCTACCATTAGCTCTCAAACATACTAAGTGGTAGATAATAGATATACCACAAACTAGTGAAATAAATATTAACCAGTATTCTGGATATGGTAATTTGAAATCATTTTAAAGGTTATTAAGTAGAATTTCTATGTTCTACCACTTTCTTTTCATCATGTTCATTTATCCATTCATCTGGTATTTGTAGAATGCCCTTTGTGTACCAGGAACTGGTAGTTGCTGATTGTGTTGTGATAATATTCAAATAATCATTGCAAGAGAAGGAAATGGACAGTTAAAAAGTAGTTTATGTACAGTGCATAGAGGCCAAGAAAGAGGAAAATGGTATACTAAGGAAACAGGTAGAAGCAACTAGCTCAAATTTGGAGATTCAGGAAAAGTGATGCTTATAACAATAGTTTTTCAATTAAAGAATGATAACATATGTTTTATGCAAAGGGAAGAAATAATAAAATCCACTATGAACAAGAGGACATGGCAGTTTATGACTTGGTGCCAGTGCTTATGGAAAGCAGTGATTGGGTGGTTTGGGAAGGCTTGTGTTTTAGAAAGATTGCAGTGTGAGGAATCTGCTGAAGGGAGGAGGAAGTGCATAGATCAATTAGGTGTAATCCAGCAGGGAGAGCAGAACAGCCAGAGTTTAGGAAAAGGGCTGTGGGAGATGGAGGGTGACGAATGCATTAGAAGAATATTTTGAACAAAGAATCAATAGTCCTTGGCAATGGGTTGGATTACTAGCATGAGGAAAGGTAACTGTGTCTTTCTAACATCTTCTTTCTTTTCTGTAGCTCCTGGCAAGAATAAAGTAAAGATTTCATGAAAGAAATTGCAGCAAAGATCCCCATGGACATAGCTATAGGCTGTCAAATCTAGAAGGAGATGCAAGAAAGGGAAAAGGTGAGGTCTCCTCAGAATGCATTTAGCATTTATAAGTGAAAAACATCCCTGTCATCTATCTAATTTGATGGAAAGCAGCATCAAATGACTATTACTCATTACAACTATTATGTTGCTCATTTTTGTGTCATGTACTTGAATCTGTTACAGATAAAGCCTTCTGTCACTTAATCATCTAGGATCTGTATCAGTTAAGGATCACTAGCAAAACACATTTAATATAAAATATATGTATGTATATGACATATAAAGAATTTACAAGGTTGGCTTACAGAGTCAAGTGTGAAAAATGCAAAAGGGCTGTGTGTGTACTGGCAATTTAAAGGATCCAGTCAAAAGTTGAAGACCAGGAGTTCACTGCAAATCCCTACATGAGTTCATATCTGGAAGCCTAAGGGTATGTGCTTAAAATTGAAGAGTCTGCATTGGAAGCCTGTAGATGGATGTCCAGAGGTGATGGCAAAGACTGGAGGTCCTCCAAGAAGCAAAAGCGAGACTTTTTTCTTGCCCTTTTTATTCTATCCAGACTGCAAGCCTACTGGTTGGTGTCACCAACACCCCTTTCCTCTTCAGTAAGTCATCCAGACATAACCAGTACTATGCTAAACCAATCTGCTAAGCATTTCTTGTTCAAGTTGACACCATACTTAATTATCATACCATGTAGGTATTATTGAAGCTTAGGTTTTAAAAACCTCTGCTGTGGAATATACTACAAAGTTGAAGAAACACAACTTTATTTTAGCATGTACAGTGTTACTTTGGTTTGCAAACTTAATTTGTACAATGATTTTGGAAAAGATGGCCACATTTATGTTTGTGTGGGAAAGATGACTGGAGTGCAGAGACTGGAAACAAAAATAAAATTTTGCCAAAGGCTTCTATTTGTGAACCACACTATTTGAAAACAAATAGTGAACCAACGTACCACCATATTTTTCAGTCCTTTTACCATCTAACAAATAACATTCAACATCTATTTGGTTAAAATTATAAAATAATAAAATTCAAAAGGACTGTCATAGTCTTTGTCTCTAGACGTTTATTTTGCAAGTGAAATGACTTCTTCTAAGATCACATGACTAGCTAGTGGTAATGAACTTCTGCAGGATCCATGCTTCCCTCTTTAGCTTTGTGTCTTTGTCTTAGTTTGGTGAACCTTTCGGAGGTCTTGGAAACATGAGTTAAGTTCATTGTTTTGAGAGCTGTTTTTATTTTTTACCCCAACTTTATAGAGGTATAATTGACAATTAAAAATTGTGTGTATTCAGAGTGAACTATATGATCTTTTTCTAACTTCCTTCAAAAGTATAAAGTATATCTTAGGAAGATTAAGTGACTGTTTGAAAAATATACCTTTGGAGTGAATAGAAGCACTGAAAATCAAACTGAGATTTTTACTTAACCACCCATTGCCATAATCTATATAGTTAATTGTATTTATTAAATTCATATGTTTCTCTATTAATCATGTTATTAGGATTAAACTAACCCTTAATAAGTTCAGGATTTTAATGTATCTGTACTAAAATATCTGACCAAAGGGCTAGAGTTAGAGTTACAGCTCAGTGCTAGAGTTCCACCTAGCACATGCAAGGCCCTGTGTTCAAGCACCAGCAACCAAAAATCAAAAATAGGATGTCTGACCAAGGAGTTTTATTTAGGAGTATGTTTGTGGAAATAGGGTGCAACATTTTCTCTTTCTTTATTTTTTTAGCTGTTACTCCTTTGATGAGGAAAGGTTAAAAAAATAAGTGGAAAAAGTGGGGGAGGAGAAGTAAAAAGAAAGAAGTCCCAAGCAGAAATGATTATTTACTATACTGTTTTTACATTACCAAAGACCAGTCTTCTGTGTCCTGTGCGATTTGTGAATTCTCATTTTCCAAATGTAAGTAGAAGAGATAGTGTAAGAATGCAACTGTTTGATGATGTTCCCTCATTGTATTTTTTCCTAGAGACCTTCAGAGAAGACATGGCTCGCAGAGGAGATACAAAGAGTACAAATAGAGTGCTAAGAATAAGTCAGTTGGATGCACTTGAACTAAACAAGGCGCTGGAGCAGCTAGTTTGGTCCCAGTTTAATCAGTGTTTTCATGGGTTTAAACCAGGGCTCTTAGCTCGCTTTGAGCCAGAAGTGAAAGCATTCCTGTGGCTTTTCCTATGGCGATTCACCATCTACTCCAAAAATGCCACTGTGGGACAATCAGTTTTGAATATTCAGTATAGAAATGATTTTTCCCCAAATGCAGGTTATCTCCCGCCAAGTAAAAATCAGAAACTCTGGTATGCTGCTTGTACCATTGGTGGGAGGTGGCTAGAAGAACGATGCTATGATTTGTTTCGAAATCATCATTTAGCATCATTTGGGAAAGTCAAGCAGTGTGTGAATTTTGTATTTGGACTTTTGAAATTAGGCGAGTTAGCTAATTTTTTGATTTTCCTTCAAAGGGGAAAGTTTGCAACATTAACAGAACGTTTCCTAGGCATTCATTCTGTATTTTGCAAGCCCCAAAACATCCGTGAAGTTGGCTTTGAGTATATGAATAGGGAACTCCTCTGGCATGGTTTTGCTGAGTTTCTGATTTTTCTCTTGCCACTTATCAATATCCAGAAGTTGAAAGCCAAATTATCTTCATGGTGTATCCCCCTTACTAGTGTCCCAAATAGTGACAGTACATTAGCCACTAGTGGCAAAGAGTGTTCTCTGTGTGGAGAGTGGCCCACCATGCCTCACACTATAGGATGTGAACACATCTTCTGTTATTACTGTGTAAAGAGCAGTTTCTTATTTGACATGTACTTTACTTGTCCCAAGTGTGGCACAGAGGTACACAGTGTGCAGCCACTGAAATCAGGAATTGAGATGTCAGAAGTGAATGCTCTTTAGAAACTAAAATTGTTTCCTCTGAGGAAAAATGTACTTTCAAATCCTCAATATTAATCATCCTGCTCTTTAGATGTCTTTTATAGGGCATGTGCTTCTCAGCCACTATCTTCAGTTCCTTTCTAGGCACAACTAAATTCTAGTCAGTGGTAAAGATGATTCTAAACAGATTGTGCTAATGTTCATTTTTTAACACTTAACTGAATTTGGTTTTTAATGTCAAAAATGATGGAGAGTTTTTTGTCAGATGACTATTAAGAATGTTCCTTCATTTTGCTACTTCATAAGAGTTTGAACTCTAAAAATAAAGTATTTTGGAGACTCTAGGATGACTGTGCCTTATTTTCAGAGATGTCATATCATAATATCATAATCTGACAGTGATTGTGTTTTAAACCGTAAGATTTGGTCCCTCTTGTAATTTTAAGCTTTTCTTTGAAGCCAGTTTTCAAGAGGTTCAGTTCCTAGCTTTCAGTCTCCTTCACAGTTGACTTCTGATTTCAGAAAGTAAAAGTTGCTTAAGACAGCTTAGAAGTGAGGCCTGAAGACCAAGGGGATCAACTGATACACAGAACACTGTTTACTGTGTCTCTTTCTCTAGTCTTTGATTGGGAGCTTATGTTCTCAGACAGCAGATTAGTAGTTTTATGAAATGTGAGTAGTCTTTCACATGCAGGAATATATATCAAGATACATATCACACCTTTTCTCTGCAGTTTTCACAGTTGGCAACAAGTCCATCCTTGGAAGAGAAACTAGGTGGCATATCTTATTGTATATAATAATCTAATATTGTCTTTCATTGTCATTTATTAGTTCTTCATAATGTTCATTTTTGGTTGCTTTTCTTGCTTGTAAGATAGCTAACACCACACACTGATGGCAGGTAATCAATCAATGTATGACTGACTTTGACACCCCAGTACTCATTCTGGGACCTGTGCCGCACTGCAGATATTCATCCCTTCTGGCCCAGTTACTGTGGTAGTCCCAGAGACTTCATTCAGTCTCTGCTTCCCCGGACACTGTCAGAAAACTCAGTGTTCAGCGTTCAGGAATATGGGGTCAAATTTAACCATATAATGAGTTTCTACTGTAGTTTCAAGAACCTATCAGTTATGAATGTTTTCCCTTTGGAAAATAAGAACTTTTACACTTTTTTTTTTGTCCTATTCCATGCAACTTATTCTCCATGCACATTCTCTGTTGTGTATTTAAAATATCCAGCAGGCTTCAGTGAGCATATCTGGACTACTAAGATATCAATCGGAGCTAACACGAGGCATGTCTTACTTCCTGGCTTATAGCTCCCCTGCCTTAAATGATGAGTAAACCTTAACTCCCTTAAGATTGCATTTGTTCACCTATAAAATGGACATTCAATAGTGTCTATCTCTTAGATTTATAAAAGGAATTAAATGTCATTCTTTAAAAAGTTATTTTTTGAGCCTCAACAGACATTCTTCTGTGTTGCATTCATGAATAAAGCAAAACCACTAGTCTCACGGAGTTTACATTCATGGCCAGGTAGTAGAAAACAAGCATATGTATAAGGTGATTTCAGATGTTAGATGTACTTTGAAGAAATAAAACAGGCTAAGGAAACAAGAGTGTCTTAGTTACTTTTTTCTGGTTGTTCAGACAAAATACCTGACACCCAAAGTGAAGCAAGGAAAGGTTTATTTAGATTATAGTGTTTTGGAGGTTTCAGTCCATACTCAGCTGGCTCCAAGGCAGGTTGGCAGCTGAGGGGCAGCCATTCCTGGCAGCCACAAGCGACAAGAGGGAATGGGCTAAAAGGGCAAAGCACTCTTTTACTCCCCTATATTGTATGCCAACCCCACCCCTGGGTGGGTGCAGCACTCACACTGCCAATCCCAGCACTGGACAATGAACCAATCACAAATGCTAGATTCAGCTGCTTCTGCCACTGCATGAGACTTGGGGAGCCACCCAGACACAAACCATAACACAGAGTGACAAGCAATGCTGTAGTGAATTGAATGTTCATGAAAGGCCTCTTTGAGGAGGTGAAATTTAAAGAGTCTTGAAGGAAGTGGGGAAAAGCCAAGCAGAGAGTGTAATACCAAGATAGAGAAATGGCAGGTGCCCAGCATCTGAGAGGAGACGCCTATTACCTGTGCAGGTAACAGGAAGAAATCACCATGAACAAGAGAAAAAAAAGGGAAATGAGCGAGTGAGGCAAAGACTATGGGGGAGTGGAGATAGTGCTTTATTCCAAGCATGAGGAACCACGGGACTATTTTAAAGTGAGATGCTGACATTTATATTTCAAAGGGTCCTTGGATAATTTGTGGGGACGTATTAAATGCAAGAAAACCAAGTCAAAGCCTATTAAAATACAATAGTCTGAGTCATGATTATTCTTTCTGTTAGGTTTCATCAGCAGTATCAGCCTTAAGATCTCAGTAGATCGATAGACTTCATGACCAAAGCATTACTCATGAGACAGTACCTTTAGTGCCCATTTAGAGACTGCTTTATTTTGAATAGGATTCTAGTGAACATTCACCACCAGATTAAAAATAACAGTTGAAAAGGAGGAAGAAAAAAAAAAGAAAAAAAGCATGTCTATAATTACAATCAGTAATGGGCAACTTGGTATTGAAGAAAAACCTTTTCTAAAAAAGTTCATACTGTAGTAACACAGGAATACTCATGCTCTGAGGACTAACTTTGAGCGGTAATAAATGACCATGGATTATCAATAAAGCTAACTTTTGTTCTGTGTAATTTGGTTAACAACGCCCGGAAATTAGTTCTGCTGTATTTGAAAAAAGCCTTCAAACTATTTTGGTACTTAAAGGCAAAACTTGGTTTATTTGGAACATTCTTATTTAATCAAAAGCTCTTACTCCTAATAGCACTCAATATATGTTACTGTGTTAAGAAAAGTTATTTTCAGTGAGAGGACAATTCCAAGCATTCTTTTTAGACAAACCAATTGACTTGTCTATAGAACATGTGATCTTTGATTCTCTGAATCTAATCCTCGTGTGTAATGTATGTTTGTATAAACCCAGTGCGTACTATTTATATTAATAACTACAAATAACAGATAAATTTTGCCTTTGTCTTTTTTCTTCAAATAGTATGTTAATTATGAAACAAGACAGAATTTGCCTTCATGTTTCCAAATAGTCCTGTTACATACAAAAAGGTGGTTAGAGTTTTAATTTTTCTTAATGAAAAATGAAAACTAAATATTTTGTGCAGTACTTCACTGAAGTCTTAATGGAGTTATTCTGGCAACTGTAGGAAATCAAACAAGGTTAAACCAAGTCATTCCTTAGGCCAAAAGATACAAAAGTGTGGCATTCTGTAAGTAATTTACTTTCCTTGCCACTAACAGTAGAATAACTCCTGCCTTTTCCAAACACTAGAGCCAATAAAACAAAAATCTAGGTAGGTGAAACTGATTTTCAAAATCAAGTTGATGTAGAAGTTGATGTAAACATGCTTATATCCACTGAACCTGAAGAATCAATCTGAAAAATAAGTCCATTGAAAAGATGTTCAGTATAGTACTATTCATAATTTTTAAAAAAATATGAGACAGTAATAGGAATAAAATAGTGTAGCTATGGAATTGACTGAAAATGTTACATATATAGAGAGAAAGGATTTTATGCAAAAATATTTATGAATAAAGTGTTTAAAGTGATAATATAGAATATTAAGGTAAATACAGTCTCAAAAATGAGGTAAACAGGAGCATATATATCTCGCTAATAATAAATACTTCCCATAATTCAATTTTGATTTCCTTTATACTATTTTGTTTTCCAGATTTTCTGTTAAGGACTACTTTGTTTCACAGATCTACAATTGTAAACACATTATGTCTTGAAAATCTCATGATCAATTTTTCAGTTCAACTCAAAAGTAAAACATCTACACAGCTGATCAATAAATCTTGAGTTTGTGAGAATGAAAAAGACTTTAAATTGCTACAGTTCAAATTTTTGCATGAAAATAAAATGTGACTTCATAGCCAACCATAAGTTGGAGGTATCTGTATTGTTTCATGCATCTTAAGTTACATACTAACTATCAGACTCCATACAGAAAAAAATACAGCCTTTGGTGTTTCAAAATAGGCTTTTGCCATTTAGTTCAGGCTGGTCTTGTACCCTGTTATGTGCCCCACGCTGGCCAGGAACTTGAGATCTTCCAAAGTGCTGAGATTACAGGTATGTTATAGTCTAAATGTACATTTTAGAAAATCAGTTAAAAGTTTGTAGACCAAAAGGGAAAAGATCCTACTCCTTTTTCCAAAAGTACTTATGGTATTTGTAAATAAATATGAATTTCTTTTTTTAGAAAGTTTACTTTAAACTAGAATATACCAGATAAGAACACCTGACATTATTATTATTAATTGTCTAAGCGTGCTCAAGATTTATTGACTAGCTGTGTATATATTTTGAGTTGAGCTGAAAAATTGATCATAAGATTTGAAAACTATGTATTTAAAATTGCAGATCTGGGACATAAAATTGTCCTTACAGAAAATCTGGGAAACAAAATAGTATAAAGACAATCAAAATTGAATTATGAGAAGTATTAATAGATACATGTGTTTCTGTTTACCTCATTTTTGAGACTGTATTTACTTTAGTATTCTATTTCTTTCACTCCAATTTATAAGCACTTTAAAGTTATTTCCCCAGCTCAGTTGTAAACACAGAAACCCTGGCATTCAGAGGTATTATTATGGTACTGTTTACCAATGATGCAAGCATAAAGTTCAGCTGAGACTTTAGTCAGAATTCTGAGTTAATGGATATTATGATTTAGATGTAAAATAACCCTAAAATTCTCATGTGTTCAGAGATGGAACTGTTGGAATGTGATTGGATCACGGAGGCACTAAAGCTATCAGTGGATTATTCGCTTGTGAAGTTCATAGTTGCATGTTGTATTAGAAGCTGGGACCTGATTAAAAGAGATGGGTTCCTGGGGCTGTGACCTGGAAAGTGTATTCTTGTTCCCAACTACTTCCTCTCTTTGTGCTTCCTGGCTGCCATAGATTGAATAGCTTTTTTTCTGCCATGCCCTTCCACCATGCCATTTCTGCCTTGAAGCCAGCTGACTATGAACTGAATCCTCTGACACTATTAGCCAAAATAAACTTCAGCAACAGGAAAGTCACTAATACAATGGGGCCAGAGGTTTTCTTATTTTTCAGTATTCAGGATCATTCCCTAGATAACATGGCTCACTAAGCACTCAGAAAATTCCACCCTCTCCTGACCACCTCAATTCTTTCAACCCATATCAATTTGTAAGATAGCCTTTACAGTAAAATAGTAACAATAATAAATATGAGAGTTGTTTTCTGGTAATGAAATTATGGTTGTTTAAAAAAAGATTTAGCTCCAGATCAAATATAAAAGGCAAATACGTTTTTTGAGCATGAGAGGCCCATCCAATATTATGTCTTCCTTCTTAATGTCCTTCCTCAGATCTCGTGGATTCTTAGTTTCACTGGGTAAGGTTTTCAAAATAAACTGTCAGCTTGATGAGGACAGAGACTGTATTTCTCATTTTTGTGCTAATACAATCAAAACTGACTCAATATACATGTTTGGTAGATATTTGAAGAAGGTGAGAGACAGTACTGGGTCTGATCATCTAACTCCTCACAAATATTGAGCAGAGCAGCTTGGTGGTGTGTATCATAGTGTGGTGTTTTCCATATGTTTGCTATAATGGTGCAGAGAGCAAAGCAACCCAGTTTGTCTTTGTAGTGTGTCTTAGGAGTGCCATTTTTAGTTTAAAATGTTCTTGCTTTGAGAAAAAACAGTTGGAATTCACGAGCACAATAAAAGAATTAATAACTTTTCTTTGAAAATTCATGCAATTTTGGAGCTGTCAATTTCAGCTATGTCTCTTTAAATACTTTTTCTTCTAGAATCCAACTGGGTAGGTGATTTTTTTTTTAATTCCATTATAGAAGTAATAGCCCTGTTTTGGTGTTTTGTAAGCAGATAATATTCTGCTGGTGACTTGTCTTTGCAGTAATGCATTGCTCTGAATTCTGAATTCTATTATTTTACATCTATAGCAGCTTAAAGTGTATTTTTTATAAACAGCAAACTTCACCTCATAAAAATTCATTACATAAGGGCATAAACAAGTGCTTTTCCTTCTAGTCACTGGCAGTAAGTGATTCATCAGTTTTCCACAGAAAACCAATTTCATTGCAGATGTTCTATAATTTCCAATCTCCCTGAATTGTAGAACCATATCACATAATCCCAAAGCAAGGAATGTAAGGACTTTTTTAAAGGTCTGTGCTTAGTCCCCTTAATAGGATTGAATATCATTTGCTGTCTCATCAGTTTTATTTTTTTAAAAAATTAAGAAATCAGTCTCCTACTCTTCCCTGCATATGTGGATTCCACACGTGAATACATAACTGGTAGAAAAATTCAAAACCTACATACTCTTTAATGTCTGAAAACAATAATAATCACTCTTTTTCCTTTGGTCTCAATAGAAATATTAAGAGAAACCAGATTTTCTAAAACTATATTCTTTTTCTTCAATAATATTTACATTCACTATTTTTAAATCCAGAGTGAGGGAGAAGGGTGGAAGGACAGTAGAAACTCAGGAAATGACCATCTTTCAGTTAATGAACTCCTGAGAGGTATCCCTGGGTAAATTAATTTCACCAACACTTTAGGTTTCCTCAGTGTTTCAAAATTGAGAAATGGAAAATGGATATGTGGTGATTAGAAGAGGAATGAAGCTTGCAGACACAGTGATGGTCTAAGGCCATATATGAGAAATTAAATTCCTCAAGAATACTAATGAGGAAAAGATTAAGTTTCCCCAAAAGTCTTAGGAAATTAAATTCCAGTCTTTTAAAATAAAACACCTCAATCTTTGGATTGACAGGATGAATCAAAAGTATGACTATCAAACATATTAATAAAGTTATGCTTAATGCATGGGCAAAGTGACATATTTTCAAGATAATCAATTAGATTCTGAGGCTGGTTCTTATTTACCCCCCTGTCTTCCATTTTAACTCTTATTACCTACCTATGTCCTTTAATAAGTAATGCCCGCAAACATGTCTCAGCAAGGCCATTGTTATGTGGTTTTTCAGGGGTGTTTCAAGAGGTGTAAATATCTGCACTTGAGTTTACCATGGTGCCTAGTAGTCAACTCATCAATGGAAAATAGAATAAAGGCATAGCATTATCTGTAATACATGAATTACATGGACTGTACTGACACCACTAGTGGGTTTCATGCTGGCATCAGGCAAAGACTAAAGGCAACCAAAGAAGTGGCAAAGGTGGCTTTTATACATATATCTATAAACTAGGAAAACACCAATCAAAATCTATTTCCTCATTCTCCTTATTTGTCTATTATTCCATGTTGCTGCTATTTACTTACTGCCCTCTAAGTTTATTTTACACTGGCTTCTCCTTTATATAAACTAAAAACTAAGGATATATGAATGATTGAGCTTGGTCTCCCTCCCCATTCAATTCAGACAAATGATTATTGACCACTTTCCTCATTAGTTGGACATTAGGAATCCAAAGATAAGAGATCAGAAGCTACCAAAGGAGGCAATATTAAAGATAAATAAACAAAGCACTTGAAGACTGTTTAGAAACAACTGACTTACTCTCTCAGGCACATGTACAGGCTCCCTAGGGACAGTGCTATTCAAATTGTCTCTAAAATTTGTAGGATATTGTTATGGTTGATACATTGTGTCAACTTGAGCAGTTTAGAAGTTTAACTGAGAGACTTGGCAAGGAACCAGGGTCCTTACTTTGTAAATATCCTCATCCTGTGCAAAGGAGGGCAAGGACATTTTGTGAGTGCTACACCTGCCCTGGAGCGGGGGTGGCCTATGTACAAAATAAGGGTAGAGAAGAGGCTTGCCTTTTGTGCTTTTTCGCTCTGTCTATTGCCTTGAAGTGTTGCCCCAGTGCCATACCACCCTGCCTTGGAGCCAGCTGATTATGAAATGAAATCTCCAGAAACTGTAAGTTAAATAAACCTTTCCTTGCTTCACTTTGGGTGTCAGGTGTTTTGTTCTAGCAATGAGAGAAAAATAACCAAGACAGATATTCTCAGATGAAGGGATTTATAAGGAAAATTAAACGAGAAAATACACTCTTGAGAATTAACATATTAGCTTTTATTATCGAAGATCGGATGAACAGTCATTCAACAAAATCATCAGGCAACTATAGAGTGCCCAACACTGCACTGGGTGAGCAAAAACAGTGCAAAGACAGATAAAATCAGGACATGATCTGTCTTTAAGGAATTGAAAATTTTCCTAAAAAATAATTATCAATACAGAAAACATGGTCTGATTATGATAGAATTTTATGGAAAGGTACTGTGAAGTCAGGTTCATAATATAAGGCGTCATCTAAAGAAGAAAACAGTCTCATTATTCCAAGTATAGATCCCAAGTATAGATCTTTTCCAGGACAAGGGAAGTTTCTGATGAGTTACGGATGCCTCAGAGGACAAGAGCAAGGACGCTGGAGATAAAGCTGTTGAAAGGGGACAGACATTTTCGCTGAAACAATCTCAGAATCCTTAGCTTTGCCAAGGGGCAGGTACTCACCTAAAAGTTTTTATTCTGTGAGATAAACATTATAAACTACAGTTCATAAAAGAAGGAACTGAGTGGTTTGCCCATCGATACCCAGCAAGTGGAAAAATTAGATATTTGTCTCTCAAAGTCCACCCTCTTTCTATGATACCAAACCACCATTTGATTTTATTTCACGATTTCTCTCAGAGCTGCATTTTTCAACTGGCATCTCTATATCCTCTGTATTACAATAATGTCAATGAAAGATCAGATATATATCAGCAAAGAATAAAAACATTATGCAGGTGGTATTATACTTTGGAATACTGGAATGTCCTCAGTAAATATAATTGATAAATAGGAGATTATATAATAATGTGATAATAATAATAGGATAAACAGAATATATTCTTGAGATATTTGGAGATTTGAAGGGAAAAACCTCTATATAGAATTTCCTTTTCCCAAAGAAACAGAGACAATTGATAAGAAGGGAAAGAGTTCTCTTGAAACTCAATATAATGCCATAGTAGTCAAAAATTTTTAATTGGAGAAATAAACAAATGAATATCAAGTAAAAGTTAAAATGTCACAGATGTTCATTCTAACCAACATAGTAGCCATATTTTCTGGTGCTGCTGTTTTTAATAATATTTCAACAATATTACTAATTAATATTAGAAGAATAAGAAGTTAGAATCTTCTTATGTTACTATAAGCACATTAGTTTTGAAAACAGATTGGTTTTGATGAGGAGATTTAAAATATACCACCTTTTCTGTAAGAAATTGCAATTCTATGTTTGAACTCTCCTAATATGCAGAGATTTATTTAGTAGATATTCATCTCTATTTACTATGATAAAAATTGGCAACAACCAAAAATCTCCAATAGGAAGTAAGTTAAATTATTCTATAAAAGAATATTTAATAATGTGGTAGTATTTTTATTTGCCATTCAATAAAAATTAAAAATTGGTCATACACAGAATGTGAAATACTACTCTATTTTCATAAACACAAAATATGTATGAGTTTACTTATATAAATCTTTAACAAAAGACTGAAGAATTTATAACAAAATATTCCTAACAGCCATCTTTGAGAGATTTGAGTAATTTCTATTTCCTTCTACATGACTTTTTTGTATTTTCCAAATTTTGTATAATAAACATATAATTATTTTAGAAAAATAAAGAATCCAAAAAATTGTAAAGGAAAGCAACAAAATCAGAAAAGTATTTTCAAATTATATGAAAGATAAAAGAATAATGTCCTTAAACCCCATTCTAAGAGAGTAAAATACATGAACAAACAATCCTCAGAAAAGGAAATAAAATGGCTGAAATAAATTTATATAAACACATTCCAGTTGGCTAGCAATCAAAGAAATGCTAATTAGAATAACAATACACTGTATGAATATGAATATTCATAGCTGATAAGTACCCAAAAGCCTTGAACAACTCAGATTTGACCTAGGATTTCCACTTTTCAGAATGTAGGATAGCAAAGCAGTCAGAAATGAGGACAATGATTTATGTAAAATATGTATGTCACATGGTTTTGTGTACTCCCAAGGTATATATTAGAGGAATTATGGTATATATCTTAGGGAAGTTGTTTCGAC
>RJWT010031222.1:0-14429 GCA_004365215.1 Cuniculus paca | reverse complement strand
TATGCAACACGCAAAGCTTTTTCTTTTTTTGTTGTATTAGGGGTTGAATCCAAGGCCTTCCCACTGGGCTACATCTCCACTCCTTTTTAAAAGTTTTTATTCTGAGACAAGGTGTCGCTAAGTTGCTGTGTAGCCTAGGCTGGGCTCAAACTTTCAGTCCTCCTGCCTCAGCCTCCCAGAGTGCTGGGATGATAGGTGTGCGCCACTGCTGCTGGCTGCAGAGCAACTTTTGTGAGTTGAACAGTCAACCAGTATTAAATTGTTTTGTTTTCGATTTGGTTTTTTTTTGGTATTGGGAATCGAACTCGGGACCTTGTGCTTGTGAGGCAGGTGCTTATGCCACAGAGTTATATCCCCGGCCCTGAGCCAGTATTAAAAATCTAAACATGATTATAAGAAACTATTAGCAACATAAAGTAAATGTTTTGTTAAACTGTAGTTGTGGGAGTGGGCAAGCGACTAATAACTCATGCCATGAACGAACTTCCTCTCTCTTTGCCTGATATTCAAGAACATTTCCTTTACTTTAAAATGCCGCCTTCCCAGGCGTGGTGGCACACGCCTGTAATCCTAGCACTCGGGAGGCTGAGGCAGGAGGATCATTGCAAGTTTGAGACCAACCTGGACTACAAAGTGAGCTCAAGTTCAGCCTGAGCTGCACAGGAAGACCATGTCTCAAAGAAAGAGAATAAATAAATAAATAAATAAATATAAAATAAGATGCTGCCTTACTATTAATATTAATCCATGTTTAATTTTACATCAAGATGAACCATTCCTTAATTCATATTGCATTATAGATATCAATAAGATGAACATTTTGGCACATACAGACAGGATGTATGAGTTGTAGCTGTAAGGCAAATGTAAGATAGGTTTTAAATTTTGTTATTATCCTTTTTTTTTTTTTTTTGGTGGTGGTGGTGCTGGGGATGGAACCCAAAGCCTTATGCTTGCTCGGCAAGTGATTAACCACTGAACTGCATTCCAGCTCTCTCAAAACATCCTTTTGACAATTTTGAACTGGGTGCAGTATTGCGGGCCTTTAATCCCAGTACTTGGGAGGGGAGGCTGAGGTAGGAGGATCACCATGAGTTTGAGGCCAGCCTGGGCCTACAGTAAATTCCAGGTCAGCTTTAATTGCATAGCTGGACCCTGTTTCAAAAAATAAATAAATAAATAAATTGAGACAGTCTTGCTGAGTTGGCTAGGCTGGTCTTCAACTAGTGATCCTCTTGCCTCGGCCTCCCAAAGAGCTAGGATTTCAAGAGTATACCACTATGCCTGGCTTTTATTTTATTTTTGTTTTATTTTGTTTTGTTGTTGTTTTTGGTGCTGAGGATCAAACCCAGGGCATTGCCCACACTAGGCAAAATCTCTGCCACTAATTCAAAGACCCAATCCAAAAACAGGCATCATTGGTCATTCAGGAGATGCAAATTAAAACAATACTGAGATTCCATCTCACTCCAGAAAGAATAGCTAACATTAAGAAATCAATCAATAACAAATGCTGGAGGGGATATGAGGAAAAAAGGAACCCTTCTCCACTGTTGGAGGGAGTGTAGACTGGTGGAACCGCTGTGCAGTCAGTGTGGAGATTCCTCAAAAAACTAGGACTAGAGATCCCATTGGACCCAGCTATTCCCCTTCTGGATATCTTCCCAGAAGAATTAAAGACACTATATTACAGCAATATGTGTACACTCATGTTTATAGCAGCATAATTTGTAATAGCCAAATCTTGGAAACCCAAATACCCATCAGCTGAGGTATGGCTAAAAAAGAGATGTTTTTTTTTTAAACAATGGAATACTACTCAGCCATAAAGAATGATAAATTGAGACTTTTATAGGTACATGGATGCAACTCTAGACCATATTCGTAAGTGAAATTAATCAGACTCACATGTGCAAATATTGTATTATCTCACTAGTGTGAAAAACTGAATGAGTAAATAAGATCCAAAATATACAATAAAGATTGTGAATTGGGAAGAAATTGTTCAAAAGAAAAGAGAAACTGTGATGGGCAAAGGGGAAAAAGGGGAAGGGAAAAGGGGAAAAATATATATGCACACACAAGATAGTTAAGATAGTTATACAGCTAGTTTTTCTTAGTTCATTGAAAAGAAAGGTTTGAGCTAATATTGTTTGGACAATATTTCATGCCTATGTCTTGTACTCAGAGTAACTACTTTGAAGATAACAATATGCAATATATTAATTCTTGTTACTCTCCTACTAGCCTGTTTTGAAACTGTTTTATTTTTATTTTTAATTATTTTTCTCTTTTTTTAAAAAAAGGCTCTGCCACTGAGCCACATCCCATCCAGCTTCAAATTCTACTGTGAAATTGCTATGGAATCCGAACTTGGAAAAAGCAGCAGGGTCACATCTTTGTGAAAAAGTGTTTTTTCTCCTCTCCTTGTTTTCCTGGCTCATAGCCTTTGATGATATTTTTAGTTTTGCTTTCAGAAAAAAATGTAAACAGGACTGAGGACTGAGCTCAGAGATACAGCACTCTCATAATAGGAAAGAGGCCCTGGGTTCCATCCCTAGTACAGGAGGGAAGGGAGGATGGGAGGGAGAGCGGGAGACAGGAGGGAAAATGTAAAGAAGTGTCGGTGATGACTCAGGTCATTAACAGTGACGAGCTCTGAGTAGAAGGAGCTGCGGTATTTTGCTGGGCTGCAGGATTATCTGCTACACCGGGGATCATTCTTTAAAACGATGTCCCCGACTCTGCGTCTAGGATTGTTGAACATGGGGAAGGAGCAGGCCTCTCTTGAGGAAGTGCTAGCCTATCTCGGCCAGATCTACTGTGGACCCATTGCTATTGAAACTGCCCAACTCCAGAGCCAGGAGGAGAAAGACTGGTTTGCCAGGCGGTTTGAGGAGCTGAAAAAGGAGACATTTACCCCAGAAGAGCGAAAACATCTCTCAAAACTAATGCTGGAATCTCAGGTATAAAAGTAGCAGCTACTGTCAGTGGACTAGATCAACTCATTTCCAACGAAAGTTCTGTACGCAGCTGTCAAGGAAATTACGTCAGTACCGCTGAGTTTAGGGCCCTCTCTCTTGCCTCACTGCTTCAACAGACGATGTAACACGCACCACTTTGTTCTAAATAGAAACAAACAGATCGCCAGACCTCTGAGCCATTGGTTCTCCTGAGTCAGGGTACTTTTTGCTGGATGCCTTGGTGCTCACCTATAACCCAGCACTCTGGGAGGCTGAGGCAGGAGGATCACAAGTTCCACCCCAGCCTGGGCAATTTAGGGACTCAGCAAGCTGCTGTTTCAAAATTAAAAATACAAAAAAGGACTAGGGATGTAGCTTAGTATGAAGGCCCTTGATTCAATGCCCAGGACTGGGGGGCGGGGGACGGAGACAAAGTCTGTAATAATTTACTTGTTTTTGTTTTCCAAAGTGGTCAAAGTACTGTGCATGCGTGGAAGATGCTCACGACACATTAGTGGGATTGAATTCTGCCAGGGTGATGGTCACGGAGCAGCCACGTCTGGGCAAGAAGGCCCTTCCCAGTGGTCTGGGCAGTTCAGTCGTGTGCCGCCTTGAGAAAGCACCGCTGCGGGTCCCTCGCTAACGCCGAAGTCTTGAGAGGAGCAGCAGGGGGCTGAGGCCTGGGCCTGGGCTAGCGCACACTCTGCAGGGGCTCACGGGGCATGTGACTCCCCTACTCTGGGCCTTCCCCAGCCTGGCCAATGCCGCCGCTGGGTCCTGGTCAGAGTCCCCCTGGGATGCACCCCTGGGGTAATGCAGGGCTTCTAACAGCGTACAGAAACCCATGTGCCCTTCACCTGAGTCACTGGCCCTCTTCCAGCAGCTGATACATCTGTTGGGGTGTCCCACAGGAGTTTGACCACTTTTTGGCCACCAAGTTTGCCACAGTGAAGCGGTATGGAGGCGAAGGGGCCGAAAGCATGATGGGCTTCTTCCACGAGCTGCTGAAGACATCCGCCTACAGTGGGGTCACCGACGTTGTCATCGGGATGCCCCACAGAGGGAGGCTGAATTTGCTGACAGGCCTTCTTCACTTGCCGCCAGAGGTAAGGGACCTCGCTGTGCTGTCACCAGCACACGCTAAACTGATAGAGTTGTTTCCGTGCCAGCAGTGGGTCCAGGAGATACTTTTATGAATGGATGGAAATTAATACTGACAGATAGAAGTGGTATTTGGATTAAATTTTTGTACTTTTTTTTTTTAAGAGACAGCGTCTCATTTAGTTCAGGCTGGCCTGGACCTTGCGGTAATCCTCCTGCCTCAGCCTCCCGAGTGCTGGGATTACAGCTGTGCACCCCCACACCCGGCTATCCTGTACATTCTTATATAGATTCTTCTTTCTCTCAGGGAAGTCAAAGTTTGTTTTTTTTTTCCTTAAGAATGATGTAAATAAAAGGCCGGGCATGGTGGCTCACGCCTGTAATCCCAGCACTCGGGAGGCTGAGACAGGAGGTTCCTTGTGAGTTCGAGACCAGCCTGGGCTACAAAGTGAGCTCAAGGCCAGCCTGAACGGCATAGTGAGACCATCTCAAAAACAGGGCTGGGGATCTAGCTCAGCGGTCTAAGCACCTGCCTGGCACGCACAAGGTTGTGAGTTCAATCCCTGGTGCCGGGAAAAAAACAAAACAAAACAAGAATGAGGTAAATAGACCTAATTTCTGTTCTTTGCAGCATGTTTTCTCATTTAATACCAGCTGTTTGAGTAACACAAAGATTTATACAATTTTATACCGTTTTACCTTATAAGAAGTCACGGACCCATTATTTACTGAGTGTGGCGTGTATAGATTGTTCTAGAAGTAATAATGCATTGTTATCTTGAGACCACCAAGGTCTGTGGACATAGCTCACTGGTGAAGCACTTGCCTAGCATGTGCAGGGCCTGGGCTCAATCCCAGCAGAGAGAAAGTGGCTGGGGAGGTGCGCAGTATTTATGAGTAATTGGATCTTGATTTCCTGTTGGTCCAATCCAGCTGTTTTGTAAACCACAGGAGTCAAGAACGAAAGTTTCTGTGTTAGGTAACATCATAGAGATCTGATACTTAATCCACTTTGCATGTATAAATGTTACTACTGTTCTAGGATAGGAGATTAAAAATAAGCATAAATGTCGAAAAGTCTGCGGAAGTTAGGTACAGAGAACAGAGCTGAGGGGACAATGTACTTACTAGTGTGAAGACTTAGAAAGTGCATGCGGGATTTCATGGGTGTGGTGGTACAGGCTTGGAGTCCCGGCTTCTTGGAATGCTGAGGGAGAGAGATTGCTTGAGTCCAGGAGTTCAACGTCAGCCTGGGCCATATAGCAAGTTCCTGTCCCTTGCAACACACACACACACACACACACACGTGTGCACGGGCACAAATGTATTCACACATAGTGTCAAGTGTCTGGTCCGGTCTCACCACTTTTACTCATACCTCAGTTTTTCTGATATTATTACATTGATAAACACCTTTTAAAAGACAAATACCCTGGTAAAGATAGAATATGAGACCAAAAAGATTACTGAGAGACATTCGCCTCAAGAATTGCCATCATTCTTAGACCAAAAATTGCATTCCTAAAATTTCCCAGACAAAACATGCAGAAATGATTGTAAATGATTATGTTTGTGAGAAACATATGTGCCTGTCCTGTGTGAGTGTAGATATATTCCCATTTGTAGATAGGGTAATAAGAAGCTTTTGGAAGTGAAAGAAAATTTCGGATCAAAAGTTTGGATACTTTAGGATAACAGTGATTTTAGTAGGTGCCTTGGTTTGGAACTCAGCTTTATTATTTACTAGCTAAGGACCTTTAGCAATTTACTTATTTGTTCATTTTCAAAACGGGTCACACCTGTGTGGCAGAAGCCTGAACATAGGGTGGGTGAATGTGTACAGGGAGACCTTGCGAGTTGGGTGGCAGTGACTATATATCTGATTCAAGCTGAGTCGTGGCCATCATCCTCTCTCTATATGAGGTTATGCTTCATCCTGTCAGAGTCCTCACCACCTTTCATGGAAAATATATCCTGACAGGTGTATTTTTAAGAAGTTGTTTAAGTCAGGCATGGCGGTACACACCTGTAATCCCAGCACTTGGGAGGCTGAGGCAAGAGAATCACTGTGAGTTCGAGGCCAGCCCGGCTTACATAGCGAGTTCAAGACCAGCCTGAACTACACAGGAAGACCTTATCTCAAAAAATAGAGATGGTTCAGATTACTGGGAGGCAGAGATTCCTTACTGTTTGCCTCAGCTTAGCCCTTCCTAGCACTTCATTTGATTCCAAAACTTTCTAAATAGTTCAAAGAAACCCAGCAGTTAGAAGTCGGTGCCTATCTTTAACTAATGTATGTTTGTGTAATTGCAAAAACATTCATATAGCATTAATTTTCATTGTGTTATTAAAGCTAACCATCTTTTCTGTAGCTAGCCTTGTGACAAGAGACACTCTAACTTGTATGTTATTCATAATAGCTAATGTTCCGGAAAATGCAAGGCTTAAGCGAATTTCCAGAACATTCCTTGGCCACTGGAGACGTCCTGTCTCACCTGACCTCCTCTGTGGACCTGGACTTTGGTGCCCACCGTCCCCTCCACGTGACAGTGCTGCCTAATCCCTCACATCTTGAAGCGGTTAACCCTGTGGCCGTTGGGAAAACCCGGGGCCGACAGCAGTCTCGCCAGGACGGGGACTATTCTGCAGATGGCTCTGCCCGGCCCGGGGACAAAGTCATTTGCCTGCAGGTACTTGAAACTTCAAGAAAGGGGGCAAGAGGTTGGGAAAACCAGGAGGAAAGAGCATCTGGGTTCATACATCTGACAGGAGATTACAGACACTTAAGAGGAAAGTGAGATGATGATTCTGGGGTGCTTTTAAAAGTTCAGAGCAGATAGGATGCCTGGTCTCAAAGCAAGTGACTTTAGCCTGGGGTTCCCATGCATTTTTCCTCTCTTGGCTTATGAATTACTTGATGGGTATCAGCTGCTGTAGCTTCTCCTTTGAAAGGACAACAGTGCCTTTTACTGTGCTGAAACTTTTCAATTTAATATAATCTCATTTATTGGTTCTTGGTATTATTCCTTGTGCTGTTGGACTTCTGATAGGAAGCTCTTGCCTAGGTCTCTAGCTTCTAGTGTTTTCCCCGTTTTGTCTTCCAGCAGTCCAGTGTTTCTGTTTTTCCATAGAGATCTTTGATCCATTTTGATTTGATTTTAGTACAGAATGAGAGAAAGGTCTAGGTGCAGTCTTGTGCATGTAGACAGCCAGTTTTCCCAGCAGCTTTTTAAAAAGAGGCTGTCTTTTCTCTAGCCTATGTGGTTAGCCCATTTGTCAGAGATCAGGTGGGCGAAGGTGTTTGTGCTTGTTTCTGTGTCTTTGCTTCTGCTGGTCCGGTCTGTGTTTGTGTCAGTACCATGCTGTTTTGTTACTATAGCTTCATAGTATCACTTGAAATCTGGAATTGTGATGCTGCCTGCTTTGCTCTTTTTGGTTAGGATTGCTTGGCTATTTTGAATTTCTTCTCATTCTATATAAATTTTAGGATTCTTTCTTCTAATTCTGTGAAGAGTGTTTGCATTTTGATAGGAATTGTGTTAAATCTATATTACTTTTGGTAATATGGCCATGTTGATGATATTGATTCTGTCTATCCAGAAACAGGAGGGGTCTTAACTCAAAAAAATTAGACCGCCAAAAGCGATGACCCAATAAAAAAACAGCAAATTAAATGAATAGACACTTCTCAAAAGAAGAAGTACAGATGGCCAATAAGTACACTGAAAAATGTTCAACCTGTGTGGCCATTAGGGAAATGCAACTGAAAACAACTCTGAATTTCCGTCTTGCTTCTGTCAGAGTGCTCATCAAAAGCAACAAATGCTGGCAAAGATGTAGGGGGAAAGAACTCTTCTATGTTGTTAAGGGAATTAAAACTAGTATAATCACTATGGAAGTCAGTATGGAGATTCCTCAAAATACTAAAACAGGAATTCCATTACCCCTACCTCTACCTCTCCTGGGTATTTTCCCTAAAGAGTTAAAGGCATCCTACTCTAGTGATATGTGCATACCCATGTTTATAGCAGTACAAGTCACAATAGTTAAACTGTAGAAACTTTCTAGATGGACACCAGCAGATGAATAGATAGATAATATGCTACATAACACAGTGGAATATTATTCAGCCATAAAAAAGGATGAATTTGAGTCATTTGTAGGAAAATGGTTGGCTCTTGAAACCATGGTGAGTAAAATAAGTCAGATGCAGAAGGTTAAATATCACATGGTTTCTTTTATATGAGAAACCCAAAATATAACAGTAAAATAAAGGCAAGATGGTCGGAAACAGGGAGGCTGACTCTTTGGAGATGAGGGAGGGATCCGAGGAAGGGAGCAGAATAGAGGGTAAAGAGGGGTGGGGAAAGGAGATGGAAAATGATTGAGATAGGACATGCGTGTACTAATTCCCCTAAACAAATACTATGTATCATAAACATACACCAATAAAGAGAAGGGTAAGTCAGAGGGCACTGGGCAGAAATGGAGCCAGGAAAGAACACGATCCTGAGGTCTACTCTCATGTGTTGACCGGTGAGTGCAGTGCTAGGAACAGCTTAAAGAAACTCTACAGAGATGAAAATACATAGCAGACATGCAGTAAGGAACAAGGGGAGGGAGAGGAGAGACAGAGAAAGAAGAGGGGAGAGGAGGTGGGAGAGGGAAGGCAGAAGGAGGCAAGCCAGTTTCGTCCTTCCTCCCAAGGGCGAATTACTGTGCCTCCCAGATGGGATAATACAACGTATACTGGTAGCTAAGAAATAAATAAATAAAAGAACTCAGGTGGCTACGTCTCTGACATTGTGGCTGCCCAGGAACTTATACTGTATACATACATGAAACCAGGCTACAACTGTGTGGATTTACTTGGTTTGCCATTTTGTTTTAAAATGAAGACCGTGAAGGCTGGAGATGCAGCTCAGTGGTAGGGCACTTGCCCCGCATGCTTGAGGCTCTGGGCTTGATCCCCAGCACTGAAAAAAAAATTTTTTTAATAAAATGAAGGCCTTTGACGTTAAGACAAACAATGCAGATTATTAGTGTCACTTTCTTCACCTTAACTCCGTCCCCTCCCCCCAATTTTTTGGTAACTCGATAGACATCTCTCAGAGATTTGGGTTGTGGGTCATGTTTTCTTCTATGAGTATTGATTTAAATAGGAACCTTTAACTACTAGGAAATAATCCCAGGTATCAGTGATGGAGTCTGTGGACTACACAGACATCGAGAATATTCTGCTATATATACAAATAGCCATATATCCCAGTCATGTTAATTTTTTCATGGGCCAGAAACTTTCCACAAAGAATTGGGGATGAATGGAATTGGATTTGAATATAATGTGATCGTCTAAGTAGAAATCATTCATATTTACCTGGTGCACTAAGCAGATCTTAAGAATGACTTTTGATGTAAGAGGTGAAGATGGCATTCCCTTTAAAATGACGTGAAATTAACTGCCTGCATTTGTCTACTTGGTGTTTCTAAAGTGTTTGACCCAGCTGTCTGTGTGTCTCTGACCTTGCACAGTTCTCATGTCTTATGAGGACTCTTAATTGGGAGCCTGTGAAATAACAGTGGTTAGCTTTGCAGTGCTACTTTTTTCTGCCTGTCTTGTGTTTATCTCGGTCCTGGCACTGGTAAAAATGAATTCTCAGCTGTGATCCTTGTCAACTCTGTCCTGCGTCTCCCACCACTGTGTTGCCTTTGTCTTGCTTGCTTCCAGCTCACCCAGCGTTTGTGTAAGACCTTTATCTCACAAAGCTTCCTCAGTGCTGCAGGGTGGTCTCTCTCAATTTAAGAAATACAGTAAATTTGCCAGATGATATACACTTTAGCATCATGAAACCTACCAAGATCAAGTCATGCTGATTGGTAATAGATATGTTCTTATCGGGTGATCCAAGCTCTGCTGTAAAATTTCTGAAAAGATGCCAAAGAGGCAAATGTCTCTCTTCCTTGCTCTTCTACTCTCTGTCATTGCCCCCCAAGAAATCTCATAGCAAAGACCCAAGAGTAAGGAGTACTCTGATTTGACCCTGTGATAGGCTGAGTGTTGGACTTCACACTGTAGAAGACAAAGGCTTAGAATCCTGCCTTTGAACTTTTAGCTCGGCATGCTTGGTTCTGTTGCTTAGGTCTTTGAGCCTCAGTAAAACTGAAATATATGACATTTCTCATAATAGTCTGAGGATTCAGTGAGAACATGTATATTTAAGTTCCTTAATCCAAGAGAAAGGATTGGAGGGCCGGGTAGGAAAAAATGTAGGATAAATGGACGTATTGTAGAAGAGTATAGTCCAAGTCATGCAAAATGTATGCTCTTTTTGAACCCTAGTTTCCCCGATTGTAAAGAGAGTCCCTCCACTGGGTGTTGAGTAGATTCACAGAGAGTAACACAAGGTAGCTCTTAGTAAGTATTGACATCTAAAATACCACACAATGGATTGGGAAAGTGTGGACTGGAATTTCACAAAAGTACAGGAGTACTTCATTACTTAAGCAAAAACACTTCACTTCTATAAAAAAGGACACTGCTTAGCACATTTTCTGTGGCATTTTTTAAAAAATCTACTTCTAGGAGTTATTTCTTCATTCACATCGTCTTTCACTTCTATTCTTAGAGCCAATGGTAGCCTCACCTTAGGGAGAACAGATCATTTTATTCAGTTCAGCATTTTGGCTGTACAGGAGAATCCCCTTTTAGCATGAAGTCAATAGAGCTCATGTTTTCTTCTAAGGTCTTGTAAGATCTACCATGCCCTTCTTATGTGCTTTAGATGTTTAGGGAAAAAAAAATACCCCTTGTTTCCCGAATTTTGTGATGATTTTCTGAATGGCAGACTTGGAATGATCTAGAAGGACAGCACCTTCTAGACGTTTCTCGTAATGCTTGCTTTTCCCTCAGCTCCTCTTTCCACTTCGATGTGAGTCACCTTTTGTTCACATCTCCTCGTGTTTGCTGTCACTTCGCGTTTGTGCATTTACCATGGGAACCAGGGTGAGGTGGCGCGAGCTGTGTAGTCTTTTCTCAGGGCCAAGGTTCGTGAGGACGGGAAGAGCTCAGGGTTCTGTGCATGCTGTTCTCCTGCAAGGTTTCCTGGAGCTCCTTCTATCATGCCGCTGTATATATGGGACTGTGCTGGAGGGATGTGTGTAGATGGTGACCCAGGGTAGAAGCAGTGTCTAATTGATGGTGGCTATAGGAGGAAAAGGATGGATTAAGGAGCTTTGGAGGCTGCTTTTGAGATAAGCTTAACCATCCTAAGATCTTCCTAAATACCTTTAGGAAGTCAAGGGAGGAGGGAGAGGACGGTGATTTGTATTCCCGGTAGTATTTTAAAATAGTTTATGCCAATCTGAAAACCTAAACTTAATCCCGTATGTTTCTTTTTCTCTCCTTACTCATGTTTTAGGTTCATGGTGATGCTTCTTTCTGTGGTCAAGGGATTGTTCTTGAAACATTTACGCTCTCTAATCTCCCACATTTCAGAATTGGTGGGAGCATCCATTTGATTGTCAATAACCAGCTGGGCTACACCACTCCTGCAGAAAGAGGAAGGTCTTCTTTGTACTGTAGTGATATTGGTATGTAACAGGGGGACTGATGTTCCTGGATCCAACAAGAAGTTCCTAGAGAAACTTCTAGTTCATTCAAAACAGTGAGTCTTACTGGTTATCCCGTTTTTAATTTTGGGTCAGATATGATCACTAGTCCCCAAGAGTTGCAAGTGAAGTTAACGTTTCTTTTAAAGTCTGAGCATGATATTTATTTATGTATTTAGTTGGTTAGTTTGTGTGCTGGGGATGGAAGCGCAGGGCCTTTCACCTCCTATGCAAGCTCTCTACTACTGAGCTATATCCTCTTAAGAAAAAATTTTAAAACCAAAGAAATAAAAGAAGGATGGATGATTTTGCTGTATTAATCTAAGTCTCAGAGAGCTGTTGGCACTGTGGTTTTAGCATCCTACACGTCATTTCTCTAAGTGGTATGGCACAGGGGCCACTCTTAGCTCAATCCTCCCTCCTAGTTGTAATAGAACATTCTGAGGTGCTCAGAAAGGGGCGACTGAGTTATAGAACATAAGTTATCATGTGTTACGTGGACAAGTTGGCTTCTCAACATCTGTCTCCCTCTTCCTTATGTGAGCAGCACAAAGGAGGGAGGGGTCTTGAACAAGAAGCCCCCACCCTCTCCCAAAAGATGTCCCCCTGTACCGGCTCAGGTCCCCAGATGAGAAGTCTGACACCCCAATTCTTCAGACTCAAGAAACCCTGAGAGCCAGGGGCAGAAGCACAAGTCTCACATGTCCTCCTCATTAAGAGATGGCAGAGGGAACTGCACTAAAAACTCCACCCTCCTTCCAGAGATCTTAAAATCTTTTTTTATTCCATGCTACCTCTTTTTCTAGGGAGACAGGAGGTCAGAGAAGCTGCAATTCAGAAATGCTGTCATGATGGTTTTTAACACCTTTTTACCTTTTATGGTGCTATCTCATAGGATAAGGAACAGTTTTGACACGTTTGTGGGGGCTTTTAAAAAAAACTCACACTTTGGTTTTTCTGTTTTAACATTTTCATTAAATATTTTGGTTGGGAGGTAACTGATGCCATGAAAGAAGTAGAGGGAAAGAACTGTGCCTTGTTTAAACAGTGTTTTAAAATAATTTTAGGCTGAACAATGATGCCGCTTAGAGTTCACCTTACTCTGTTTAATTAAAATCAGCATTTCCCTTTAAAGAAAAAAAAAAAAAAGAAAGAGATAAAGAGTAGAGCTAAGAGTGTTCTCAAATGCTAAAGTAACCAGTTGAAGGATCTGGTAGAAATCAGAGAGCAACTCAATTAGTACGATACTGGAGTAAATACCTTTAGAATATTCAAACTTGGAGGACCCAAGGTTTTAGTCAAAAAGGATATGTTTGATGACTAATTTTGTTGTAATAGCCGGGTTAGAAACAAGGTGTGAAGAATTGAACTCTACTTGCTTTAACCTATAGAAATTAGCAGTTGTGAAAAAAAGGTAAGGTTTTTACGACCTGTTCCTATTTTACAGAGTTACAAGGAGTTAAAGAACTGTCAGGTGGTGGGAACTACTCCCTTTTTATGTCCAGAGCATGAAGTGGTTTCTTTCTTGGATAGTCTATGTGACTTCTTTGTGGTTCGTCTGACAGAGAGAATGAGAATCCATTCTAGAACTTCTCTTTGGAGAAAATCTGTCTTTTTCTAGGATGCATCTCTTTTTTTCTTTTTTAATTTTAAAATAAAAAAAGATACAGAATTTCAAAACAAAATATGAGATTAACACTAGTCAATATATTACATATAGTTTTCTTCAAAGTGGTTGCTCAGATTACAAAATACAGGTATGAAAAAATGATCAAACAATCAAACAATGAAAGCACAAACTGTTCTTTTTGATGAACTAACAGAGATTAGTAGTGTATTTATCTATCTTGTGTGTGTGTGTGTGTGTGTGTGTTTATATACCTTCCCCTTCTTTCTTTTCTCCTTTCCCTCATCCCAGTTGTTCTTTCCTTTTGAGCAGTTTCTTTCCCTTTTACTTTCACAGTCTCTTATTTTGGATCTTATTTACTCTTTCAGTTTTTTACACTAGGCAGACAAATATCATGCTGTCTCCCTAGTCTAGGATGCATCTTTTAATGCCCTTTCATCTCAGGCAGAAAGATAATAATAACAATAAGAAAATAAATGTTAATACTACATGCCAGGCATTATAACGCATTAACACTTTTTATCCACTCACATAATCTTGAGACTATCAGTAAAAGGTAGGACTAGACTGAGATTCTTAAGTTTACAAAGTCACACAATAAGTGACAGAGCTGGAACTTGTCAACTGAACCCCAAATCTTGGATTGATAACAACCAAGCCAGATGGTCTTTAGGGGCCGGGGATATAGCTCAGTGGCATAAATGCCTGCCTGGCAAGTGCAAGGTCCTGAGTTTGATTCCTGGTACAAAAAAAAAAAAAAGTCTTTGGGACATGGGATGTCTTCCCTCACAAGCAGTAGGTAGGTCTTGGGGGGAAGGCTGATCTAATTCCAGGTTAACTGGTCTGCTTCATGTGTGTCTCCCTCTGTTCAGGGAAGCTTGTGGGCTGTGCCATCATCCATGTTAATGGAGATAGGCCGGAGGAAGTGGTCCGGGCCACCCGACTGGCTTTTGAATATCAGCGCCAATTCCGTAAGGATGTGATTGTTGATTTGCTATGCTACAGGCAGTGGGGCCACAATGAGCTGGATGAGCCTTTCTTCACCAATCCAGTCATGTACAGAATCATCAGGTACAATCATAAACCTTTGTTAGTGCATCTTCTGACCTCACAGTTCTTGCAATATTGTA
>RJWT010031221.1:0-14435 GCA_004365215.1 Cuniculus paca | reverse complement strand
TAGCCCAGGCTGTCCTCGAACTCACAGTGATCCTCCTGCCTCAGCCTCCCAAGTGCTGGGATTACAGGAGTGCGCTACCATGCCTGTCTTGAGCTTCTAAACTTTAATGAAAGGAAACCAAAGATAGAAAGAGGGAAGAAGTTAACTCATAAAAAATGGACAATGTCTCACAATCCTTGAATTCTAAGGGAAATGATTGGCATTCTGTCTGCACCCATAAGTCACTGCTGGGGTTGCGGGGGACCTGTGATGTAAACATTGCTGGTACAGATGAGCCTTTGTAAGCCGCTCAGCAGATGCCAGGTGTTGACAGCAAATGTGTACACAGCTCTAAGTCACCACTGCCTTTGTCCTCAATGTTTTTGTTGGTGAAGTAGACTTGCTCACATCCAAATGAGTAACGAGTGCTAAGCCAATGAAAATAAATGAGGAATAATATTTTTATTCAATGTATCATCCAGAAACAATATAAGAAAATGGAAATCTTTATTTATCCTCCATATCATTTAACAATTCAATAGATATATCTTGTAGCCAGAGAAGTATAAAACATTCTAGTCATTATGCTATTTTTGTGATTCCGTTAAAATATAACTTCCTCAGTGGTCCAAGTGCCTGTCTGACAAGTGCAAGGTCCTGAATTTGATTCCTGGTACAAAAAATAAAAAGAAGAAGTAGAAGAACTTCTCAGTTTACTGTGGTAGCGCATGCCTGTAATCCCAGCACTCAGGAGGCTGAGGCAGGAGGATTGCCATGAGTGCAAGGCCTGCCTGGGCAACATAGTGAGACCCAGTCTCAAAAAAAGGTAATTTCTCAAAGATCCAACATCTGAATTTTTTATTGAATCTGCTTATTTTTCCCCTTTTTATTGATTTTTGCAATCTGGAGAGAACACACCTATGAAGAAATAGCAAACTTATTATGATATGATAAAACGGAATTATGGAATACATGCATAATCCATTTCACAGTTAACTAGCCCAATTTCATTTTTTAAAGAAAAATGTCTTGGCCACTGTCACTCTCTAATGCCGAGCTCCAGCTAAAGGAGAAGGGGGTAAGGAGGTCCCTGTGCCGTGGCTCCTACCAAGCAGACTGCCCGTAAATCCACCGGTGGTAAAGCGCCCAGGACACAACTGGTTACAAAAGCCGCTTGTAAGAGTGCGCCCTCTCCTGGAGGGGTGAAGAAACCTCATCGTTACAAACCTGGGACTGTGGCACTCTGTGAGATGAGGCGTTATCAGAAGTCCACTGAACTTCGGATTCGCAAACTCCCTTTCCAGCGTCTGGTTCGTGAAATTGCTCAGTACTTCAAAACAGATCTGTGCTTCCAGAGCGCGGCTATTGGTGCTTTGCAGGAGGCAAGTGAGCCCCATCTGGTTGGCCTGTTTGAAGACACCAACCTGTGTGCCGTCCATGCCAAACGTGTAACAGTTATGCCAAAAGACATCCAGCCAGCACGCCGCATTCGTGGAGAATGTGCTTAAGAGTCCACTATGGTGGGAGACATTTCATGCTCAAAAATTTTTTTCTCTTCTTCCTGTTATTGGTAGTTCTGAATGTTAGATTTTTTTTTAATGGGGTCAAAAGGTACCTAAGTACATGATTGTGAGTGGAAAATAGGGCATAGAAATCAGGGACTGGCAGTTTTTCCATTTTCATTTGCGTGTGGATTTTTAATATTCATGCGGGGATGTAAAGCATTAATGCAAGTCAAAATGTTTCAGTAAACAAGTTTTAACACTTCAACTTTATAACAATTATAAATAAAAATCTGTTAAATTTTCTGGGAAAAAAAAGAAATCTGTCTCAGTTTTCCATTAATTAATTGACTACTACAACACATATTTTGATTACTTTAGCATCTATTACTATGTACTGAGCATTAGAAAAAAAAATGCACGCACACATACTAGTCCCTGTTTTGTAGGGTTTGTAACTTAGAGGAGTTTTTAAGATTTTAGATAAAAAAAAAGATTTTAGATAAAATTAAAAATACCCATTCCTGTGACATTTTTAGTACACCATTGGTAAATATGACTTTATTTGGTTGTATTTTTATTTTGTGTGTGTAGGTAAATTTATTTTTTTAAGATTTTTTTCATTAGTACATGTTTTCAGTGCATACTGAATACATTCTCCTCTGACATTTTAACTGCTGGTTAGTTGCAGTAAAGCACAAAAGCCTATTTCATCTTTCACATGAGAGAGAACTTTAGAAATCTCATATCACCAAAATTTTCTTCATGTTATTATCATCCAGGCACCCTCACATCACATTTCCTCAAAGACTGTCTTAAAATTTAATACCCAGAGCTGAGGATCTAGCTCAGTGGCCCAAGCGCCTGCCTGGCAAACACAAGGTCATGAGTTCAATCCCCGGTGCTGAAAAAAAAAAAAAAAAAAAAAAAAATTTAATACCCAGAATTGAATGTAGGTGTTATTTACCAACACTGGAATATTGTTAAACACAGGAAAACAGAAGGTGAACTTTCTTTCAAAGTGGGCTGGTATGTCAATGGTAAATCATTACTTTTTAGGATTTGCACTGTGTCAGCTTGGCAATGCTGAACTACATTGTCTATAGTAACTTATTTATAATCCAGAATGGACCACCAGGGCGATACTGTACTTGGGAAATCTGTAGGTCAGAGGCAAAGCCACAGCCTTTGTGTTGCAGGTTGCGGACTTGCCTCCTCGGGGTAGAGCAGCGGCCAGATCTACCCCTGCCCTAGCTTGCTCTGGATCCATGTTCCTGTACTTCTCAGTCATATGTCTAATTCTGGCTCTGTAAAAAAGGCCTCCTGGGCTCTGTAAGATGCCATTGTCGCCAAAGTCAGAGGCAGTAAAGAGTGGCATGGACTTCCATCTACCTCTTTGGGGTTCCAGCTGTGTCTCTGAGTTCCAGCCTTGCCATGACTGTCTTCACTTTCCATCCATCTCCTCTCCCACCCCACCCACCCCAGACTTCAGGCCTGGAGAACTTAGCATCTAGCATTTGACTCAGAAACAACTGCCCCAGTGGCCTCACTCCCTATAGCAAATTAAGTATATTTTTCCTCTAGTGGTTCTGCTTTGTCAGTTGAACCCTGACTTGACAGTATGGAAAAGGCTGTCTAGGCAGTGGAAGCAAAGAAGGGGAGCATAGATCAGGCAAAATTAGATGCAAATTAGATGTTAAGCTTCCTTTAAGGAAACCATATCATAGAAATACAAGTAGGTACATACATCAGTCATTATATTGGGTTTTCAGCTTAAGCATCTCCAGAAATTTCAATAAATACCTCACAAACATAATTCAGGGACCCCTGACTCTTGAAAGAAAGGATGTTTAAAGAGGCATTAGCTGGAGCTACCTTTTCTGGTCTTACAACTGCTCTTGAATAGTTTGACACAGCTTTTAAATGAGCTGGATAAGCCATGTAGGGTGGCACATGCCTGTAATTCCAGTATTAGGAGGCTGAGGCAGAAGGATTGCTGTAGGTTCAAGGCCAACCAGAGATACAAAAGGAGTTCAAGATCAGCCTAAACTGCATAGTGAAACCCTGCCTTGAAAAAGACAACATAAAAACAACAAAAATAAATCAGCTGGGTAAACCATCATATTTTTCATTAGAAAAAGAAATAGCGAAGGTATTTAAATAGTTGCTTTTGTTCTCTAAAGTGAAGCTATTTTAATAATCATTTATTTTCTCTTCATCATTACTTATTTTCTCTCTTGTATCTTGCATCAACAGTTTTTGTTCTTGTAGTATCCCTGGAGGGAAGGAGAAGGAGAAAGAGGGAGAAGAGAAAGAGCAAAGGGAAAATTTTATAGGTTTTCCTCCCAAAGATTCTTATTCAGTGGATCTGAATTAGATTGTCCTTTAAAACTGTGCTTTAAGGCAACTGACATGCAAATATATTTGGGGATCATCTTCTAAGGCGCTTGGTAATGAATTGATTAGACAAATGAGCACAACTGCAAGCACACACAATTACCTATGCTATGAGTCTTGTGTGAGCTGCGAATCTACCACTTGAATGTTAGTGACAGCTGTAGTCCGCATTCCATCAATAAACATCTACCTGGCTCTGCATCACATTTTACTACTGTTGCCCTAGGTCATTTCTAAATTAAACCGCAGCAGGTATTCTGACTTGATCTATTTTCAGCAAAATGATCTTTCTATGAAAAGATGTTCAAATCTTATCTGCACTTTCTTAACACAGTGCAGTCTGCAATTAGAACAATCTGAGCCATGAAGAGTTTTCCATTTATACTGCATTTCTATTGATTTCTGATTTATTTCCCTTCTATATTAGTTAGATCATAGGCTTATCAATTCAACAGTATATGTAAGAGGAATTTGCCAGCAATGGTTGCTCTCAAGAAAAGAAATAGTGAAAAGTGAATATGAAGTGAGATTGAGTGAAGGGATGTCTGCTTAGGGAAAAGCAACAGCTTAAAACTGGAAGCCAGTCTTTATATTCTAAGGACGTCTCCTTCCTCCAACACCAAGTTGCTGGCTGCTCTGTCTCATAGACACTGCTACCTTTTGGGCTATGTGCACTTTGGCACTGTTTTTCACACCAAGAGCAACCTGGAGGGCCAGGGATATAGCTCAGCAGCATGGCACCTGCCTGGCAAGCATGAGGTCGTGAGTTCAATTCCTGGTACAAGAAAAAAAAAAAAAAAAGAACAAAGTGGAATGTTGTTTTGAATTATTCCATAACACGTTAGCAGTAGAACAAGCCTAAAGAAGAACAACCATACAAAATCTGAAACCATAAAAAAGTTTCAAATTCAGCACTGATTTCTATATCATATAAGGCTATATGTCTTGGTTACTTTTCTCTTGTTCCTGAGATAAAATACCTGATGCCCAAAATTAAGGAAGGAAAGGTTTATTTAGCTCACAGTCTGTGGAGGTTTCAGTCTGTAATCGGCTGAAGACAGCACAATCAATAAGAGCCAAAGAGGTGGATGGAGCATGGAGAGAAGACTCTTTGTGTCCCTTATTTTGTATGTAGGCCATACCCACACCCATAATGCCAGCATCGGACCATGAGTCATTCACAAACACTAGAAGCCCGCCCCCATGACTACATGAGGCTTTGAGAGGACATCCAGCCTCAAACCATAACAGGCAATTAAAGGAGAACATTACATATTCAGAATCTTGACTTTTAAACTGAATTAACTACAGTTGGCTATAATGTTAAGATTGTAGCTTGTCATAATAGCTATATTATGAGACACCTTTTTTTTTAGTGGTTTAAAATTATTTTCTAGTAAACTATCTTTAAAAAAATCAACCAGTATCAGTGCCTCAATGTGTATTTATCTGTTTTGGATATGTAATGCAATTTGAGAAACACAGGATTGAAAGAAACTTAGATTTTGATCTAGGACTGAGAAAGCAAGAGTTTAAATGGGACAGCCATGACTCTTTGATTGGATTAAGTTTCTATTTCAGAACCACTAATCTGTCATACACCCAAGAGTTCTGATAATTTATAAGTTATGTGCATAATTTCATATTTTAATGCATAATACACACTAATTACTGCTTTTCTGTGATGAATTTAGACTTTTTAGTCAAACATTTCTGACTTTTCTAATCTGATTTTTGGGGAATACAACATATTAAACTGAAAATTTTGTCATATACATGAATTTGAAATTTTATATATATGAATATATACATATACATCTATATACAACATGTAATTTGACATTATTTTATGTATTTTAAGGCACTCTTATATGTTTCCATGCCATGAGCACATAATATTTTATTTGAAAATTTCTGAATATTCTTTTCTGTCGACAAAGTAGAATTAAGAAAATTTTTTGAGAGAGGTCTCATTATGGAGCCCAGGCTGGCCTCAAACTCATGGCGATCCTCCTGCCTCAGTCTCCCAAGTGGTGAGATTACAGGCATGCACCACCAGGTCTGGCTAAGAAAATATTTTAGATAACATTTAAAAAAAAGCTTTAGATGATTAGTTGTAATTCAGTCTAATAAAAGAATGGTACACAGATAACTACAAATAATCCAGAAACCTAATGTCTAATTGTATGCAGTTACTATAATATATGGCACAGTATTGGTGAAATTCCCATTAAATGGTTACATAGGGGAAAATACTATTTTGTATTTTACAAAGGCAGAATGTAGCAGAGTAAGTTACCTGACTAATGTATGCAACATTGTAAGTTAAATATTATAATTTTGATAACATTGTTTTAAATAAACTGTTCTTAAATTTGGCAGACATATAAGGTATGGAGCCTAACTCAGCAAAATTAATAACTGCATATACTCTGAACACATCTGCAGACACACACACACAATTATACTTTTTAAGGACCCAATTCTGCTTTTGACTCTGGGAAATTCAATTTAGAGAAGAATTTGACTGTTACTGTCAAATAAGCAATAAAAAAGAATGCAGAAATGCTAGCCCAGTCAAGCAGTAATACCAAGTTAATTGTGAATAAATTTAGAATAATATTGGCTGTGAAAGTAAGCAAATTCAAACAAGAAGTTTCTTTAGTAACAGACTGGCAAGGATCCATCTCCTCCTCTGTCTTTCTCCTGCTCTCTCTCCAGAAGATGTTACTTGACTTACCATCTGTAAACTTGAGTTCATTAGAGAGGTGAAGCTAAGACAGTGGTCTAGAATTTCAATTCCTTGAGGAGCAGTGATATCTGATCTCGATACTTTAATAACAAAGGTAAGTGACTTAGCTACAATAGGGATCACAGGTACTGTAAGGTAACCAATAGGTATAATTGGTTACTTCAATTTACTTCAGAAATTGCAAAATGCTGTGGCTTAAAAATGACAGAGGGGACATGCCTGGTGGCGCATGCCTGTAATCCCAACACTTGGGAGGCTGATATAGGAGGATTGTTGCGAGTTCAAGACCAGCCTGGGCTACAAAGTGAGCCCAAAGCCAGCCTGAACAGCATAGCAAGACATTGTCTCAAAAGGACAAGGACTGGGGATTTAGCTCAGTGGCATAAGTGCTTGCCTGGTAAGCCTGAGGTCATGAGTTTGATCCCTGGTTCTGGGGGGTGGCGCGGGATGACAGAGGGTTAATTAAAGTTTGTTTTGCAATTTACTTATAGAAAGATTTCTGGTAGCTCTTTTTTTTTTTTTTTTTTTGTCTTTCTGAAACAGGGCCTCACTATGCAGTTCAGGATGGCCTTGAACTCACTGTGTAGACCAGACTGGCCTCAAACTCACAGTGATCCTCCTGCCTCAGCCTCCTGAGTGCTGGGATAACAGGTGTGCACCACCACGCCCAACATTTTTTTTTTGTTTTTTTGAGACAGGGTCTTGGTATATAGTACAGACTCATCTTGAGCTCACTATGTAGCCCAGGCTGGTTTTGAACTCTGAGGCTATCCTCCTGCCTCAGTCGCTCAAGTGCTGTGATTACAGGCATACTCAGTCATCTCACCCAGCTCTTGTAACATTTTTTTAAATTTTATCTTAAAGAGGATACAACCGAGGAAAATAAACCATAATAAAACCAATCAAAACAAACCAGTGCAAGTGATACAGGACTTAAAAACATTACAAAATCAACAATAGTTACCATAATGCCTCTTGTCTTCAAAATAGCTACAGATACCTTCAGACATAGTAAAAACCAAACAGAATAGAAACAATAAAAACAAAACAATGAATGCAGTGAAGGATTTCAAAATAAGACAATAGTAAATCCAAAAGGGCTACCATAATATATCTTGCTATCTTTGAAATAGCTGCTCAATGCCATCAGATATAACAAAATCAAACAAAACAAAACAGAATAAAACCCAATCCAACAAAACAATGAAATGATACAGTACTTCAAAACAAGACAATAGGGAATCAACAATGACCACCACTCTCAGAAGGAGATCCCCCCTAGGTGCCACACTGTGTACAGCTATCCTCTGAACAAATGATCAGACCACTGGTCCTAGACCTGCAAGGTCGGTGAAACATCAAAACACCACAAGCATCAAATTGCATTTCACCTCAATAGCTGTCATCACAGCCTATGTTTCTCTGGATCAGCCGGTCGCTTATAGGGTGGGGGTGGGGATTTGGTTCTTCTTGTTTGCCAGCCCACGCACCGGAAGAGGCTGGGGTGTGGCTGTCCCTCTGCCAGCGGCTGCCTGCACATGGTGCTGGTTTGCAGAGGGGGCTTGCTTCTTGGTGAGGCCTTGTTCTCTCCCCTCACAGTCCCTGAATGGCACTGACTCACGGGGAGAGGCTGGGGTCTGGCTGTTCCCATGCTGGCGGCAGTCCGTGCATGGCGCTGGTTCGCAGGGTGGGGCTTGCTTCTTCAGCTCTGGTAACATTTTAAAGTAAAAAATATTCAGTGGAACCAGGAGTGGTGGCACATGCCTGTAATCCCAGCACTTGGGAGGCTGAGGCAAAAGGATTGTCTGAGTTCAAGGCCAGCCTGGGCCACGTAGTGAGTCAAGGCCAGCCTGAACTACACAGACACCCTGTCTCCTACAACCAAAACAAACAAACTTAGTGAAATTTAAGTATTAAACATTTTCTTTACAATTGCTAACATTTTGTTACATAAACTTTACTGAAAATAGCACATTCAATAAAAATGACAGTATTCTATAAATAACCATCCAGTAATCATAAACATAATCTGGGGAAGAATTTGATTTTTCAAAAGGTGTTCAATTTTAGTCAAGCAAAAGCTGAATAAGTACATAAATATATGTGTAGGGGGAAGTGTGCATGTTTATCCAAAATGTTTGTATTTTTTAGTACTTTCATATATCGTTCATCAGCATATTTCACTCCTTTTTTTTTGAATACTTGGGATTGATCCAGGTCCTCACACTGATCTATATCCTTGGCACTTTTTGTTCTTCTTTTCAGACAGAGTTTCACTAAATTGTTTAGGCTGGCTGTGTACTTCCAGTGCTGCTCCCTCAGCCTCCTAAGTAGTTCAGATTACAGGTATGGGCCACCTGCCACCCTGCCCAGTTGCCAGAATACCTTTTGAGGTATTCTTTTTTAAAGGTGTTTTGATTTTATTCAGGAAAATAAGTAATTACTGAAATGTGACATGTATTTATTATATGCATGAGATACCATCTTTCAGGCTGGGCCTGGTGGCACATGCCCGTAATCCCAGCACTCAGGAGGCTGAGACAGGCGGATTATTGTGAGTTCGAGACCAGCCTGGGCTACAAAGTGAGCTCAAGGCCAGCCTGAAGGGCATAGTGAGACCCTGTCTCAAAAAGACAAGGGCTGGGGATCCAGCTCAGTGGCCTAAGCGCCTGCCTGGCAAGTGTGAGGTCGTGAGTTCGATCCCCGGTGCCGCAAAAAAAAAAAATAATAATAATAAATAAAAGACAAGGGTCCAGGATTTAGTTCAGTGACCTAAGCACCTGTCTGGCAAGTGTGAGGTCATGAGTTTGATCCCTGGTACTGCAAAAAAAAAAAAAAAAAAAAGATACCATCTTTCAAAGTACTAAATAACCTTTATTAATGAATGCTGGGTAAAAGAATGCATCACCTTTGAAGTCAACATAGTAAACTATTAGCCATCATCTGCCACTTTCAAATATTCTTTTGATTCTCTAAATCGGCAACTTGCAAAGTGAATTGTATACATTTCAGAGAATCTTCTACAACAACCCTGAAATTCGGAATGTTGGTGGACCCAATCCATGTGAGACTCCAAGTGAAACAAGGTATTTTCTATCTCCTACTTGGGGGCAGGACACTGACAGCCCCTTGAGGCCACACTTTCCTTTGAACAGGAACTTGTTTCAAATGCAGAAACAAGGCAGTGACCTTCAGTGAAACACAACCCTTAGGTATGCATGTTTCTTCCTTGAATCAACCAACCACTTCAGCTGAGAATGAGATAGAAGGGGAGAAAAGAGAGCATCTCCTGCTTCCTTTACCGTTGAGTCCCTCCTTACTTATCGGTAAGCCAAAGGCAGAGAGTGTTGGTATACTGTACATGTATAAGAAGTGAAATAAAGGCCATTATGTGCTTTCACAGTGGTCATCTCTTTCCTTATAGTGTATTTCTTTTCCTATGTTTAATTGGCCCACACTTACTCTGCAGAGCACATTTCTTTTCCTACATTTAGTCAATGTAAAACCTTGGCCAGGAGTGGTGGCACATGCCTGTTATCTCAGCACTTGGGAGGCTGAGGCGGGAGGATCACTGTGAGTTTGAGGTCAGCCTGGGCTACATAGTGAGTTCAAGGCCAGCCTGAACTGCATAGTGAGATACTGTCTCAAAAGGACCAAAAAAAAAAAAAAAAGTAAAACCTTGCTACCTTTTGCACTTGTTTTGACCAATTCTTCGTTCACCCCAGAAAAAAAAAAAAAGTAGAAAGAATCTCTGGAAGGAGGCCCCAGCACCCCAGAACCCCAGGACCTGGTGACATATTTTGGTGAAGCCAGCCAGGAGTAGGTAAGGTCCTTTGGGCAAGGTTTTGTTTTTCTCCCCTTGTGAAACCTATGGACTCAAGTTGAGAAGTTTAATTTTGTTTTCCTGGTTTTTTTGTTTTTGTTTTTTATCTTCTCTCTTTCACTCCCCTAAGAAAGCTGCAAACCCCTGTCCCATCTCTCTTAGGATGGCCTTTTTGTTAGTAAGAGAAGCAGGGAAGTAGAGGGTTGTAAAAATTAATGGGGGCCGAGAAACTCAGGAAGTTTTATCATGGCTCTGGAAAGAGTTTCCTAGTGTGTCCCACCATATGGGGTAGAGGTAGGGAAGTGCAGGGCCTCTGTGTTTTTCCCAGCTCATAAGAAAGGTCCACAGGTCTGCCTCAAGTCTGTCTCCCCTTTTTCTTTCTTCTCTTTCCCATTTTTGATCACGCATTGTGAATATGAGTCAGTGATGAGCTGTCAGAGAGCCAGTTATCAACCCAGTCACAGAACAGATCATTCAGGCTCCATGTGTGCAACCTAGAGTTTGGTATACCTCTTTATCTTTACATCTCCATTCCCACATACTTGTTCACATTTCTCACTCTTCTGGGAAAAACAGCTATTGGTAACTTGTTCTCTTGCTTAAGTAGCCACCTCTCACAGTTTACTTCTTTTTGTGCTCAAAGTCTCATCTGTGTTTTTTCTCTAAATGACCTTTTATCTCTGGGTGTTCCTTAGTGAATTGCTTTTACTTGCTTTGTTTCATTCTAGTTCACCTTCCCACAGTTTGGCAACTATTTTGATTCTATCCTGTTAGTCACCTGGTTCTGCCATGTTTGGTGGCCATTTTGGTTCATCATGTGATTCAATCACATGGATCAGCCATCTTTGTTGGCCATTTTGATTGGTTGTATGGGTTGTTCCTACCCTATCTTACAGATAGGAGCTAGGCCTCTGTTTTTCAGAAACTATGGGCCTCCTCCCTACTTCTATTCTGAATTGAGTTAGATCCCCACCTTGTTTCTTCTCACAGAAATTCAGGTAATTTTATAACATGTGCTTGAGGGCCTAAGCAAAACCAGTAAGGGGTGGGCCCAGGATTTAGGTCAGTAGGGTAAGCGCCTGCCTAGCAAGCACAAGGTCGTGAGTTCAATCCCTGGTTCAAAATAAAGAAAGAAAGGAAGGAAGGAAGGAAGGAAGGAAGGAAGGAAGGAAGGAAGGAAGGAAGAAAGAAGAAAGAAAGAAAGAAAGAAAGAAAGAAAGAAAGAAAGAAAGAAAGAAAGAAAGAAAGAAAGAAAATACAAAACCAGTAAAGGTCAACTCAGGTGGCTGTGAGTATGCAAAGTACAGCTATCCTTGTACTTTGAACTTTTTAAGGTTTTTTTTTCTTTTCTTAAATGCTAAAAATCAGGTTTCTATCTCTACTGCCTCAAAGAAAATACAAAGTTTTTATTTTGAGTATAAATGTAAGGGACATTATTTCTCAGGTGACTAATAGAGCTCCTGGGGCACTCCACCCTGATCTAACACCGTCTCCAGAGGGCTCCACTTTGATCTTTCAAGAGTTTAGTATTTAGCGGAGCCCCTAAGAGACTCCATCCTTTTCTCTAAGGAATCAATGGGCCAAAAAGTATGGAGTCCGCAGGAAAATAAACAAGGCACTGGTGTCACTTTGGCTGGAGACATCTGGCTAGAAGTACCCAAGTCTGACAAGGGATGCCTTAGGAGCTCAATGGGTTTGCATCCTTTTGCATAGGACACCATCTGAAAGTGGACCCCAAATCTTCTCCCTTGTAGACCCTCATGATGCACCACAGGGAGCAACCTGTGGATCCTAGTGTACTCAACATCAGACTATATACTATTTTTCAGTTAGGTTGTTGTTGCAAAAGGCAAAGAAAATAGAGTTAAATCCCTATGCTCAGGTTGAACATGGCACTTTATCTCTAAATAGGGCCCCAAAATTGTGATACTTAAAGAGGCCTCCGAGGAATAGGGAAATGATATTGTTGATAGTCCTGTCCTCAGATGCCCACCTGTCACTCTTAGGATATGAATCTCTCCCACCTGTTTCAACCAGAGGCTAGCTCCCCAGAGAGACCCAGTATCTTCAGAAGAGTCCCATAGGTTTGCAGGTAGGCCCCCAGAACCATTTGGCCCAATTGCTGGACGTGGTCTTTCCTGTATTCAGCAGTTGGAGTCTAGATGAAGATGAAAGAAGAAGGGCTGAGGAAAAAAGGCAGGCAAAATCGTGGCTGTGACAACTGGCAACCAAAGTTGTCCAAGGAAAGACCAGGGCCAACTGAGGCCTGCAAGAAAATGACACTGGGGATGTGACCATACCAAGTCACTGCCCAGGTCCTACTCCTTGTGTCCAGTGGCCAATGTGCTTGACTTGTGGCATGAAAGAATTGACTGTCCCCATTCAGAGAGGAGGTAGGGGAGCCAAAACCCTTACTGGGCCGGGTGTTTAGTTCAGCGGCGTAAGTGCCTGCCTGGCAAGTGCGAGGTTGTGAATTCGATCCCTGGTACAAAAAAAACAAAAACAAAAACAAAAACAAAAACAAAAACAAAAACAACCCCTACCTTCTATTGTGATGAAGAGGTCTAAAAGGTCCTGGGGCAACATACAGCGCCCTTGTCCATGGACAACCCTGTCTCCTGGGAGAAACCCTTAGTGACCCTGGGTGTCACGGTGAGCAATTTTAATTCCTTTGCCTTCTGTCTTGGAAAGTCCTTCTTCAGATCTACACCATAATTGGGGTCGAGTACCCTAGCCAGAGCTTCTTTATTCCTGCTTTGGCACAACAATTTAAAGGTCAAATATTCAGCCATGAGTTTTTAATTGTCCCAGTGTCCTACTGCCTTGCTAAGAAGAGATTTAGCAGTAAAATTAGATGTAGCCTGTCATCCCACATAGGTTGCTATCATTCACTGCGTGTTTAAAATCTCCTTGGGAAATCAAAGGCTTAGAGGGAGGCAAAGGGGGAAGCCTTATATTCCCCCAAGACTATAGCCTTATTCCTTCTTCCTGAGGAACCTCTTCTTCAAGGGATGCAGTGAAAAAGCTATACAAACCCCATATGGGAATTGGTCACTCAAGGTTACACAGAACTAACACTAGCAGCCACCACCCGACAGGTGTGCAAAGTTTGTGCGCTCTCTGTTTATCGAAAGTTTGGCAAGCCCAGGCCACTACCTTTGTTTAAAAAAAAAAAAAGCTAGGCCAGGGATTTAGCTCAGTGGTACAAGCACCTGCCTGGCAAGCTCAATCTTGAATTCGATCCCCAGTTCCAAAATAAACAAATAAATAAAGTCATGCTAGAATATTAAAAAAAAAAAAAAAAAAAGCTATTCCTGCAACCCTCTGGAAGACCTGAAGTTCCTCTTCAAAACACGAGCCTCAAGAGTAGATAAGTAGTCACTAAAAACAGGCACTGGTAGTCTATGTAATAGCCCCCCCGCTTTTTTTGTTTGCATACTTTCTCCTCCACAGGAAGTGTGGACTGGCCTTCTTCTCATTCTTGGGCTCTACACCCCCCCAACCTAGTAGTCAAGTTATCCTTCTGACAAATTCATCAAGCGTTCTCCCATGGAACAGACAATAATTCTTCATACACAGACACCAGTTCCTTTCTTTTTTTATTTATTATTTTTTTATTATTTTTTTAATTTTTTTTAATTTTGAAAAGAATACAACCAAACAAAACAAAACAGAGTAAAGTCGATCAAAACAAAGCAATGAACATGGAACATGACTTTGAAACAGTGTAAAAAAAAAAAAAGAAAGAAAAAAACCAAAAAACAAAAAAATAAAGCAATCGATAAGGCTACCATAATGGCTCTTGTTATCTGCAGTATACCTGCCCATACCATCAGGGATAAGCAAAATCAAACAAAATACAACAAACTAAAACAGTAGAAACAAAACAAAACATAATAAAACAAAACAAACAAAGCAGAACAATGTAAGCAATATAGAATTTCAAGATATTAGCGAAACAGCATTGGCTACCATAATATTT
>RJWT010031220.1:0-14426 GCA_004365215.1 Cuniculus paca | reverse complement strand
ATAGTGAAAGGTGGTACAGGGATATTGAGTCCAGTTAATGTCCTAGCAACAGTTCTAATTTTAAAGACCCTGATGAGAGGGAACCTAATATGTGATGTTAAGATACTGTAGTATTTATATTGATCTGAATAGTTTATATATAAAGGAGAGAGAAAAAGAGAAGGAAAAAGAAAAGTAAATAAAAATTTTAAAATAAAAGGGGAGAATCTGAGCTCAGAGAAGGTATGAAGGAATAAAATAAAGGAAATGATAAGATTGTACATGGGAAGCTTATCCAATTGTTAAATTAACTGTCACATAGAACCAAAGAAAACAGAACAGAGTAAAACCTATCAAAACAAACTAATGAAAGCAATACAGGACCTCAAAACAAGACAATAGGAAAGAAGTGGCTACCATTATGCCTCTTGTCTTCAAATTAGCTGCCCATACCATCAGGCACAATACAATCAAACAAAACAAAATAGAGTAAACTCAATCAAAACAAAACAATGAAAGCAATACAAGGCTTCAAAACAAGATGATAGGAAAGCAATAATGGCTACCCTAATATATTTTGTTATCTTTGAAATAGCTGTAAGCTGTCAAATTGCTGCAAGCCTTCCATGCTGTTAGGAATTCTAAAACAACAACAACGACAGCAAAAAACAGTCACTCAAGCTTAGATAACACCAAGAAACAGCCTTTGAAGTGAGCATATATGACTTTACTATGTGGAATGTTAAGCAAGAGTAGAAAATTTATGCACACGGCTAAAGCATGCATAGATACAGACAAAGTCCTACCACTCAACAAATTAAGCAAGAGAAAGAAAGAAGAAAGAAAACCCAAAACAAAAAATATACAAGGGCTGCTCTACTTAGGAGCCGCTCATGCTCTGAGTGCTGGCAGGTCACTAGTGCTCTTTTCCCACAGAGAGCAACCTCAGGCTTCCACTTGAGTTCTGCCACAGGCTCTGCTCTTCACTCTGCCCTGTTCACTTTCCTGAGCCTCCCATGCTCTCCAATTGCAGTGATATCTAAATTCTGCTCCTCTTTTTCCGGCAAACCACTTCAGTGTCCCCTGTGGTCAGGCAGGAAGTAGTATCCCCACTCCGATGGTTTTTCTCTGCCCCCTTTATTCTTGAATCAAAAAAGTACCCCTGCTTGCTGAGTTTCAATCCGACCTGGAATTTTAGCTGTTTCTGAGAACTGGCAGAACAAGACTCCACAGGTGTTGATCTGAATTGTTTGCTCCACCTTCAGTGATCCTGCATCCAGCTGTTCAGGTTCACAGTCTTTTTCTAGCCCACAAATTCAGTGGTGTTTAAGGCTCAGCAGAAAATAACTCTTCTCCGTGGAATTTATTAGCATTTTGGGGGCAGTGGAAAGGAGCTCACTCTGCTACTGCTCCAGTGTCTTTTCAGTTACAACCACTGCAAACCTCTGCAAGTCTCACTCTCTCATGGATCCCTCAATGCTTAGTCCCAGATCCTAAAGCAGGACATGACATGCCCTTTGCTCCTCTCTGTCCCTAGAGCTTACCAGCCTTTAGTCAGTGGCCTCTGGGTAATTCTCTGGCTTGCACTTTTCTTAGTGTCCTAATCTGAGAAGGCTTGTTTTGTGAATATCACACTTGCAGGACTCTCTCCCCCAGTGGGAGGAGTTACACGTGGTGGACACAGGATAGTAGCTCCTAGGTTAGGTGCAGATCAGCAGCCTGGCAAACACTGCTTTGGGCTTCTTTCCTCAGGGGATTTGAAGTTGAAGTTGTTTGCAGGACCTGGACTGTAAACAGGTCCAAGATGAAGAAACAACTCTTGTTTCTTATTCTGAACACCCCTGTTACTGGATTTCATCTGTGAATGAGCTTTTTCTTCAACTTGATTTCCTGTGGTGAGGTTTTGGTCCACCGTCCAATTTCCAAGTACCTGCAGAAGTTGGTGAGTATCTGAGCACTACTGCCTCTAGCCTGCCAGAATGCTCTTCTCCTACCACAGTATCATTATCCATTTATCTGTTAATGAACAGTTGTATTAATCCATGATTTAACTATTATGAATAGCACTTCAGTGGAGTACACACATCTTGACACACTGATTTTAAAACTTTTGAGTAGATATCCAGGAGTAGAATTGCTGGGCCACATGGTAATTCTGTTTTTTGAGAACCTCATACAATTTTGTGTAATGAATATAAAGCATTAAAATATTATTCTAAGTAAAGCAGGCATAACTACTATAATAGACTGTTGATCCTAAGTGTCCCTTCCCTCACTCGACCATCTAGTTCATTCACATCTTTTGTCTTTTGTATGTTTATAAAGCATATTTATAAAGAAAGATTTAGGCTAATGTAATCCCTCTAGTACTTAACTTTTTATTCACTATTGCAGTGTTAGTATTTCCCCATATTATTGCATTTAACTATAGTTTTTAAGAATATAGATTGTTAAATACCATTTCAAATATATTATACTTTATATATTCTCATTTCATTGAGTATTTATGATGCTGTAACAAACATGATAATTGTGTATATTTTTGTACATATTTACTGTGTGCATTTATGATTGTCTCTTGGATATGTCCCTGCAAAAGTATTCCTTGGTTTTAGAATATATGAAGGTTCAATTTTGTAAAATTGTTCTAAGCTGTTTTACAAAGTGGTGGTTCTAATTTATACTTTTATTATCAAGGTACTATTCATCTCCTTGGTGTTTATGTGCTTTTCAATATTTGTTGTCTGGTTATTTTCATTTTTTTATCCATAGAATTTGCATGAAATGATTTCTTACCATGATTTTGCTTTGCTTCACCTATTACTATTTAGACACCTACTCATATGTTTACTAGCATATGTGTTTCTCTGTGAAGTACTTCTCAACCTTCAAGTTGGAGATTATTTCTAAGTTTTCCATAAGAATTATAATTTTTTTTGAGACAGTCTCACTATGTAGTTCATGCTGGCCTTGAACTCCCTGTAATCCTCCTATCTCAGCTTCCTGAGTTCTGGGATTACAGATGTGCACTGCCACGCCAGACTTCCATAAAGATTATTACATCATCTGTAAATAGTGAAAATTTTATTTTCTCCTTCCTAATCTTTATTTGTTAAATGTTTTCTTTTCCTGTATGACTTTGCTAGATTATACATCTGATGCGATGTTGAACTGAATGATGCGAATTCATTTTTAGTTCTGATTTAAAGAAAATGCTTCCAACATCCACTCATTTAGGATATTGTTTGTTATTGTTGTTGTTTAACAGAAACACTTTATCAAGTTAAAGACATTGTATTATGTTTCTAGTACCTTGTATTATTAACTAATTAATTTTTTGAGATTGGGTCTTGCTATTTTGTTCAGGCTGTCCTTGAACTCACAGTGATTCACCTGCCTCAGCTTCCTGATCTAGGATATGCGTAAATAATAAATTTATTTATTTTATCAAATGAGTCCTCAGAATATTTTGAGAAGATTTTATGAACTTCAAAATGTGGAACATACTATTCAGATCTTCAGAGAGGATGAAATTAACTTGGAAAGGAAAATACACAAATACTCATGGAGATATGTGAGTATCCAAAATGTCTGTAAAACATGTATATAGGAAGAGAATAATATCAAGTAAACCTGTTGGTATTATAGCCTAGAAAATTTTGTTTCAGAATCATAATTCTAGAAAGAAACTTTACCTCAGTTGTGCTTTTGAAGTAAATATTCAAGGTAGATAAATGTAGCATCATGCTGTGTGTTCCAAAATGTTTGCGCATCTCTTAAAAGGTGGTTTTGCTTTCTACAAGTCTGGTAAACACTGCTTATTGTATCGCATAAATTACATTTTGACATTAAAACTCTGAAAATTCTTGAATTTAGTTGGGCATTGTTATAATTCCTGTTACTGAGGAGACAGGCAAGAGAATTACAAGTTTGAGGGCAATCTGGGCAAACGAGCAAGACTCAGTCTCAAAATAAAATATAAAAATAAATATAAAACCTAGGGATGGATGGCAATAGTAGAATGCTCCTTGGTTCAATCTCCAGTACTGGAAAAGAATATCTTGGAATTAAATATTCTTTATAGTTCACATTTGTCAAACACATGTGATACTGAAAAATCTTAATAGAACTTTTAAAATTAGTATTACTGAGCAGTAAATTGTTTTATTATGGAAAAAGGAAAAAACAGAAAACAAGAAGATTGGAGTTTAACATGATACTGAGTTTTGAAATGTGATATGAAAAAGTGAATCCATTGAATAAAATAAGGAAGATAAAGAAGGAAACTTGATTTTTATAATAGCCTGGACTTAAGTTACCTCTCAGAATTCCAGGTGATTTCCAGCAAGCAGCTGGACTTAAATATCTATAGCCCAGAAAGAAAATGGAGATTTGGGAGTTACTTATATAAAGCTAGTTGATGAAAGTGAATAGACATGTGAATGAGAAAATAACAAGAAATCAAAAATCCAATTTAAAAATATTTCTTTAGGAATATCTATAACTTCAGGGACTGAAAAAAAATGAATAAACTAGAGAAACAAAATGCAACAAAATAAAAAACAAAAACAAAAAAGGTAGAAACAAAAATAAACAGCAGTCATTTATCCAGAAGAATAATAAGGAATGTTGAGGGATAGTTGAAGACAATGAATATGCCTCTAATTTTTTTAGATTTCCATTTTATTTTGAAAATCACTTTTCTCTTCAGCGTATTGGGTTAGAGATTTGAAATACGGCTTGTTCTAAAAACCCTTGCTACATTATAGGTTATAAACTAACTCAGGAAAATAATGGTGTCAGTGGATACATTTCTGTGACCCAAATGAAAAAAACATGAAGGTAGATGAAATGTTCAGTCAGCTCTCCAACTCGTTGACATAGGGGAATTCTGCACCATCTTGATACACATGCAGCTAAGCCCCAGTATCTAATTTGAATTGGTAAATTGAGCAGGAATGATCTCTTCTAGCTCAAAGAGCATGAAAAGCATTAGTTTATCATCATCCATAGCATGTTGCTGAGCATTCCAAATGGGAAGAGAAAGCATGAATGCTTCCCAGATGCAAAGCATATGTTTTATGGATAAGTGTTGATCAGGGCTAACAGGTAAATAGTTGAATAATTAAAATGCATCTCATCATTTCCCATTAAACTTTCAATTCTCATCAGTGATACATCTCACAAATTTGGTAGGCATTTGGACATTCATGACTTCACTGCAGCCTGCTTGGATCGTAGAACTGCTGTGGTCAGCATCAACAAAGCCAGCCAGCGAGGGATTCTTTGAAATACTGTCAGCATCATGGGTTGTGTCAAATGATCCAGTGGGCCCAATTGTATGTGAACTGTCCCCAAATTCAAACATCACTGGCAGAGCAAATAATGCATTGTCAAAACCTTCCAGCTGCTCTAGATCTAGGTGATTTATCTCCTGAGGAACTTTTATAAGTGGGTCATATTTTTTGCCATACAATGAAGAAAAATGAAAGGCATCCTGATAATCACTGCTGTCTTTAGAGCCAAAGACATGATGGAGAGAGTTACTTTGGAGGAAAGATTAAAAGAGCTTAGGGATAAATACAGGGGGAAATAATGATAGCCTGTGAATACTTGAAAGAAATAAAAACAGATGAGAGTGAAATTACAGTATTTAGAATGGCCCAGTAGGGGATAACTAGGAGTAATGGGATGAAAATAATGGAAACATTTAGGCTTCTTCTCAGCAACATCTTGCTGGCAGTGCTAGATGACAGACTCATCTCTTGAGGCAAGTGACAGAATTGCTGTCACCTTGGGAGTTTCAAACTGGAGTGGAAAAATACATAAGTTTGGTGGCAGACAGCACCTTTGCAGTGGCAAAGACATGGAGCCAGATTCATTTTTCCTATCTTGAAATGGTGTTCTCTAAAACAAAGAATGCTCACTGGCTGTCCTTGATTACCCTACTATGTTTCTGTGTATCATTTATATAGATTCTCATGTGCCCTCAGATAATGACTTGGCTGATTGAAGCTCTTGTGTAGGTTATTTTTTTCTTATCATCATATGTCTTCCAGTTATTGGTTCTCTATGTCATACTTGACATGTAGCTCTGATGTTTCTGATTACAGTGCATGTCCTCAGATATCTCTAAATGTACTTGAGGGTAACGGTTTCTATGTAATTGGGAAGGCACAGCTAGGACTACTTCAGAATCCAAATCTCACTAGTTGCAGGAAAATGCAGCCTATGTGAAATTGTCATCTGTACCAGTGGGTCAGTTTCACAGAGCCAATGGATACTCTGAAGTGCCAGCGTGAAATGTGTGGGTATAGGTGCTTTATACTTTCAACAGGAACCTTAGTGCTTTTCAGCTTCTGAAATAGACACATGCTACCAATGTTTAAGAAAAGAATCTGAGCTGAATGTTTGAACCAAATGGCTACTGAAATTCTATTCTATGATCTTTATGATACTTGAGAAGATATGAAAATAGAGCAAATTTTATTTTTTAGAAAGAACTAAAGACCGCATTGTCTAATTCTCCATGGAATTGTCTCATCACAGCTGTAGAAAAAGAAGACAAAACATTTGTATTCTTTGTTTCAGGATTTGGCCACTTTCTGGTTATATGAAGCAGTAATATGAAAAATATGAAGAGAATGGCATTATTATTATTTTAAATGATGCAGCAATTCTATGTTTGAACTTCCTAAATTTTTTAGACTAGAATTCTCCTATTTCCTTCAACTGTTACTCTTCAGTTTCCTAATTTAGTTTACTTCCTAAATGTTTTATTTTAGTTCTTTAATTTCCCATTTTATTTCTTTTTAAAAAGATCATTTTGTTGCCAGTCATGATGGTACATACATATAATCCCAGCACTCTGGGAGGTTGAGGGAGGAGGATTACATTACATTACAGCCTAGGCAACACAGCAAATTATAATGACACCCTTCCTCAAATTAAAGATTTAATAAATGAAAAGGGCTTGGCGTGAATTCAGTACTAAGACACAGATTTCAATCCCCAGTGCCCCAACCCCAAAGTTTAGTCTTAGAGTTGCTTTAGTATTTAAGTTAGGTAGTTAATAAGATAACCTGCAAAGAACATTTGTTGGTAATTTTTTCTAATTTTATTTATTTTTAATTGACATAATATTTGTACACATTTATAGAGTGTGGTATGAAATTTAATATATGTTGCAATGTATGATCATTAAATCAGGTAATTAGCATTTCCATCTCTCAAGTATTCATCATTTCTATGTGTTGGGGATCGTCAAATTCTTCTAGTTTTTTGAAATATAAAAAAATTTACCTACTATAATCACAGTATCCTACTATGACTACTGTGTCCTACTATACCTACTGTTCCCTACTATGGTGCCACAAGCAAATAAAAGATTGAAACAATGTTAACAGTCATTTAAAGCTACAACAGCTTTTCCCCTGCTAGCTTAGAAACTTGCCTCTAAAAGTTCCTGCTTAGTAGATAACACAATCATCTGTTAGAGTTACAAAAGAGTTACGAGAGTTAAAGTTACAAAATCAAAATTATAATCAGTCTCTCCAAAGAATTCCCTAGGGATAATTTCTTCTCAATATTTTGCAGAAGGGTGCTGTTAGAATACCTCTCTTAGCGAGGCCTGAAAATTGACCATTGCAATTGATAAGATGTAGAACAAGAGTTAAGAATCTGTTGCGGGCATACATTTTTGTTTTTTTTTGAAGAAAAAGCTGTATTTTGTAACTGACATGAGAAAGTTTGTATGTACACCATTCAAAATGATTTGTAAAATATCTAGTGAAATGAATTGAGACCAATAACCAACTTTTTGTTCATTCAAAAAAAAATAAATGATGGGCTTAATTTAACTTTTAAGATATCCCAGTAGTGTATATGTAAAGAGATAACCTGTAGCTGGGTGTGGTGGTGCACATCTGTAATACCAGCACTCAGGAGGCTGAGGCAGGAGGATCATTGAGAGTTCAAGACCAGAATGGGCTACAAAGCGAGTTCAAAGCCAGCTCAAACTATATAGTGAGACCCTGTCTCAAATACAAAAACAAAAGAAAACAAAACAAATAACAAAACAACAACAACAACAACAAGAGAAACCCCAAAGATACAGCTTCTGCTATGATACTACGAATAACATACATTCTGAATAATCTAGGATGGTATTGTCTAGAGACTAAGTAAAGGTGAGACAGAATCTCACTATTTTATATGAGACCACATATATGGTGTTTTATTTTCCAACTTCAGGCTCTTTGTCTGATTTACACAGGAAACTGCTCAAACCCCTAACTTTCCTTTGTCAATACAGAGTGCCTGAGAAATACCTTATGTGGTAATTCACAGGCAGCCAAATGAAATCTATGCAAACATCCATCTTTTGATCTAAAAGGAATTAGGAAACCTGAGAGCTTTTCCCTGAGGAATGTCAGACTGAAATACCACGCTGATGAGAAAACTGAGGCTTAGGATAGGAAGAAACTTTTCTGGAACAAAGGAGAGCGGACTCCTGTTCTTTTCTCTCCTGATGTAGAATCTTTTGCACTCTTCCACACAGCTTCCAGCTCAGATTAATATTTTCTCAAAGACAGGGTATGTGAGAGGCTCTTAGATCCTTTCAGGAGAAATGAATCTGAGAATAGATGATTTATAGCTGCAATAATGCTTAGCCTCAAAATGCCCAAGGAAGAAAATCAGACTGTGATGGGTATTGCATAACTGAAACCCAAGGCCTGTTTATACCCAGACATTGTGGCTTATTCATCAGAGAGGAGAGGATGGGGTAGAGAATAATTTGGAAATAGTGTGTGATACTGAGGGCATATTGAATACTAGTATTTCACATTTTTACTCTTCTAGGTAGAAATAGAAAGCATAAGATTACTCAGACTGGAAAGGCATTGATTTTAGACACATCTAGAAGCAAAAATGTGAAACATTTTTTTCATAGCAGGTTGAATGTAGCCAAGTCAATTTAAATATTAAAAAACAGCAGAGTCTAAAATATATAATAATATTAAAGAAATAATATCAAGTAAAAATAATAAAGCACTTAGGTTGAAGGATTTATAAGTGTGCTATTAAAGAAAAATGAAATCAAGATGCAGAATAATAGGTATATTGTGATACCATACATATTTAAAAATGTATACCCAATGCTGTATATATTTCAATATATATACAAGTGATAATATATACTATATATGTGTATAATATATACAATATACAATATATTGTATATATTAAATATATACAATATATATATTTAAAGTGCTACATGTAAACCCATGGTAAAGGTCTCAAATGATACTACTTAGAAGGCAGTCCCAAAATCAGGACTAATTTTGCCTCTCAAGGAACATGTGACAATGACAAAAACATTTTTCTTGTCATGGGCAAGGGCAAGAGAAATATTAGTGGCATTTAGGAAATGAAAGTCATGGGTGCTTCTAAGCAGCCTTCATAAGAGCCCAGCAAGACTTGTCCCACCCACAGTGTCAGCAGTGCTTAGATCAGGAAACCTTGCTGTAAATTAATATCAGTGATTTTTCTCTGAAGGGATAAATGCAATCTAGAAGTTTAAGATTTTGTGTTTTCAAGTAAATCTTTAACTTTATGTCTGCTGTTTGCACTTTCATTAGGAATACCTATTAATATATTACTGGTATTTTTGAAGTTTAAATTGTAATAGATGTCTATTAATGCATCACCAAATTTTCAATTTCTCTCTAAGTCCACTATTAATGAGTAACACTGATTCTCCATGCAAGTGGAAGCAACCTTGTCTTAAAATAAAAAATGTGGAGTCTGTAGCACAGTGTCAGAGCATTCATGCATTTAATTCCCAGTACGAAAAAAGAACATCTGTTGGACACACATAGACTTTCTTCTGGATTATTTTTTTTTCCCCATGAAACTATGTGTCTGTTTCCCTGCTTTGGTTATTTTTGCAACATAATGAAACCACATAGACAAACTCCTCCTTTATTACTCCTCTTTTCAGAAGTACTTTTTCTAACTCCTTTGCCTTTTCTTATAAATTCTAGAATGATACTGTGCATAGTAAAAAATATGCATTGGGATTTAGATAGGAATTTTATTAAATTTATGTTAATTTGGGGAGAATGGACATCTTCTTATGTGAATCTTCAATTCATGAACCTAGTCTTATTCCACTGGTTTTCTTCATTTTTCTCTCTAAATTTTTCTTCATCAGTGTTGTTTACTTTTCAGTATGCAGACATGGTACATTATGTGTTTAGTGCACAAATAAGAATTTCATTTCCTTGGAGCAATTAAAGTTAGCACTATGTTTTATTTCAGTTTCTGTATGTTTATTGCTACTCCATAGAAATGTGATACATTATTGCATGCCGATTTTAAATCCTGAACTTGCTCATTCTTCTAGGAGATTTTGTAGATTCACTGAATTCTGCATAGCCAACTATGTCATTTGTTTTTCTCCTTTGTTCCACAGACTAGAACCTCCACCATGAAGCTGAGTAAACCTGTTGATAGCAGGTCTCCGTCCTCATTCTCTTGCCTCTCCTGCCTCATTCCCGATACATAGGTAAAAGATTTAGATGTACGTGATCTTCACTAAGTTGAGAGAATATCCATGTCTTGCTATTTTTCTGAGAGTTTTGATAATGTGTAGGTGTTACATGATGTTGAATGGTTTTCTTGTATTGATTCATTTAATCTTTGGTTTTTGACCTCTTGAGCCACTTAACATGGTGGATCACAGTGACTGATTTTCACATATCGTGGCATTGCCTCTCCACAGCAAGTACCACCCTCACTGGTTTGATTCTTTATGTATGGTTGAATTCTATTTGTTATTCTTTATTTCACCAAGGACTCAATATCTATCTTCCTAAGTTATATTAGTCTCTAATTTCCTTTTTGACTTTGATTTTAGTATCAGGTTAATACAGGCTTCAAAAATGAATTGGAAAATATTTCTTCTTATATTTTCTGCAATAGATGGCTTAGAATTTGAGTACTTTTTGAACATTTGGAGAATTCTTCATTGAAACACTCTGGACCTGCATGTTTCCTTTTGGAGAGTTTTTAGTTCTGGTATTTTCAGAATTCAACTTTCTTAATAGCTCCAAGAATACTAAAATAATTTGTTTTGTGCTGAGTGATTTATAAGTGATAACTTTCCTAGGAATTATCCTTCTTCATGTAAGATGGCAAATATATATATAATTTTTGTAATATTTACTATGCAAATATGTTCTAAAAACACACTGAATGTTGAAATTTTTAAAAAATATGACGATAAAAAGCACATTACCATTAACCTCCCCTGAAGATATCCCTCCTCACTTTGAGCACACTTATTCCACTTTTCTGACCAATTTCTGAAGCAGTTCTGGAAGCCCACTTTTGTGAGTGCCCTTCCTAAACTGTGCTGGCTGCCTGAATGACTGAATTGATTCAAAATATTTACCTTTCATGATTATTTTGATTTTGGGGACAACACAAAATTAGATGAATAAGGACATAGCATAATATTTTTATTGGACAAATGTGCCCATAAAGATGACCAACAAGGGATGATCACAAAATATGGTGAAGAATTGAATTTGAAAACATTTTAGGGTAAAATACATATTGCCATTAATCCCCCTCAAAATGTTCAATATACTCCCTCCCACCAAAGTCACTTGTTTCATTATTATTGGCAACATGTCTTTTACTGTAGACTTTTAAAAAAATTAAACATTCACAATATTGTTCAGTAACTCTTTTTTCATGTCTGATAAGTCTATGTTGACAGTAGTATTTTCCTTCTTGTTCTCACCTCACCTTAAAGGGAGGATTTTTGATTTCTATTGCTCTCTTTTAATAATTAACTTTTTCTTTAGTAGACTTTTTCTATTGCTTTCGTGTTTTTACTTTCATTGATTTCTTCTTATATCTTTATTATGCCTTCAGATTATTCCTTGGAGAGATTTCTTCTTTTCTAACATGTCCTGCTAGCAAATGACTAGGTTTTGTACAAATCTGGCTTGTGGTGTCACAAAAAAGATGTTGTATGGAGTCATGAAGCAAAAGGGGAAAATTAAGAGTGCCTAACATTAGGAGATACTGAATGGAAATTCAAATTGTGGTCCTTGCCTTGCTCTAAATATGAATATGCAGAGCACAGGAAGAGGGTTGTTTTAAAGAAAATGAGTTCAAAAAACTTCAGAAAACACTGACTATCTTGCGTTTCCAGTATTTCTCACAGTTCACTGAAGTCTGATCCAGAGGTAGGGAGGCACTGTTAGAGCTTTTAACTAAGTACACTTTGGATAAGAGTCTTCTTCCTGGAAGGAAGAGTGTGTATCTCTTTATTTTTATCCTAAACTTTTATCCACTGTTGTTGTCTTTTCTTCTACATTTCTAAGCTTAACCAGTTGCTTGACTCCCAGCTGGTTAAGTAACCACCTGGATGAATTAGCTCTTTTAACCCACTCTATTATTAGGCTGCTGTATCTACTCATAAAAACTAACCTACTACATTAGTATTATTAGTTTTCCTCTGAGCGCTGCTTTAACAATATTGCACAAATTTCACTATGTTGTGCTTTATGTTCATTCCATTTAATACATTTTAAGAAACTTTCCTGAAACACATTATTTTGCATATCAGTTATTTAAAAGATTTCTTAGTTTCCAAGTGTTTGGAGATTTACCTCTTGTCTTTCATTTGGATTTCTAATTCAGTTCCATAGTCTTCAAAGAGTTTGTTCTGTACTTCTACCTTGATATATGTTCTAGTGATATACATAGGTGTATTCTACTGTGGTTTTGTTGAGTGTTGTATAAATGTTGATTAAATCTTCTTAGTTGGTGATGCTGTTCAGCTTTCTGCTGATAATTTTCAATCTAGCTTTTCTATTTGTTGATGAGAGTGGAGTATTGAAGTTTCCATAAATAATGGTGGATATTTCACTTAAGGCCTTTAGGTTTTTCTTCCTGTATTTTGCATCTCTGTAGTTTAGCACTACACATTTTTATTGTTATATATTCTTACTTGATTATTCATTTGTTATTATATAATCTGCTCTGCATCTGTTACTTTCTGTGCTTTGCAATAAACATTACATATTAATATAGTTACTCCTAGTTTCTTTTGGTTAATGTTTGCTTAATGTTTTTCTACTCCTTTATTTACAACATGTTTACATCATATTTGAAATTAGTTTCTTATAGACATCATCTATTAAGGTCATATTGTTAATCAACTTTCCAAATCTCTGTTATTTATATTTGGGATATTTAGACCATTTATATTTTATGTAATTCTTGACATGTTAGTCCTCAAGTCTGTCCTGTTCCATTGTATACTTTTATTTTAAAGAGAAAAAATTAACAGTAACAATAAAACAGAGTTTCAAAACAGGCTAGTAGGAGAGTAACGATAATTAATACATCATATATTATTATATTCATAATAGTTGTTCAGAGTACAAGATATAGGCATGAAATATTGTCCAACTGATATTAGCACAAACCTTTCTTTTCAATGAACTAAGATTGATTAGCTGTATAACTATCTTAACTATCATATATACATGTATATATATATATATGTATGTATTTTTTTCCTTTACCTTTCTTTCCTTTCTCTATTTTCCCATCATAGTTTTTCTTTTCCTTTGGACAGTTTTTTTCCCATTCCCAATATCTATTGCACATATTGGATCTTGTTTACTTCTTCAGTTTCCCACACTGAATATGAGCTTTACATGTGTGAGTCTGATTTATTTCACTTATGAATATGGTTGTGAGTTGCATTCATTTAAATATGCAAGCCTTAAGTTTATCCTTTTTAAAGACTGAATAGTATTCCATTATATTAAAAAAATGTTTTTTTTTTTTTTTGCACTGGGGATTGGACTCACAACTTGCGCCTACCAGGTAGGTACTTATGCCACTGAGCTAAATCCCAGGCCCTATTAAAAAACCATGTTTTTTATCCATTTTTCAATTGATGAGCATTTGGGTTGTTTCCAAAATTTGCATATTACATATTGTGCTGCCATAAACATGGATGCACATATATTGCTGTGGTATGATGTTTTTAATTCTTCTGGGAAGATACTGAGAAGGGGAACAGCTGGGTCAAACAGGACATCTATTCCTAGTTTTTTTTTTAAGAATCTCTACAATGATTCTGCATTCCCACCAACAGTGGTGAAGTATTCCTTTTCCCCCATAGCCCCATCAGCATTTGTTATTGGTTGCTTTCTGGATGATAGCCGTTCTTTCTGGCGTGAGATGGGATCTCTGTGTTCTTTTAATTTGCATCTCACAAATGACCAGTGATGTTGAACATTTTTTCACGTATTTATTTGCCATTTGTATTTCTTCATCTGACAAGTATGCATTCACTTCAGATGGCAATTTTTAGATTGAGATTTTGAATTTTGGGGATTTAATTTTTT
>RJWT010031219.1:0-14403 GCA_004365215.1 Cuniculus paca | reverse complement strand
AGTGATCATAACACTTGGCAGTCTGGTAGTTTGGCTTTCTCATTTTACTTGGTGGGGAATGGGACATTTTTTGCATTTGCCCAAGGTTATATAGCCAGTCACCAATCACTTGACCACTGTTTCAGTCTTACCTCAAGGCTTTTGCTGCTTTTTGACATTGGCATGGAGGGAAAATTTGTGGCATACTCAGGTAACTAACAGCATAATTCATCTTCTTAAGCTAATTGATCTTTTGCAAATGAGAAGGGGACTAAGAGGTGGAGGGAGGGGCGGGAAAGGGGCATAAAAAGAATTGATGTGCAGTATGCACGTACCGACTCCCCATGATGAATGTAATCATTGCGTACTGCAAAAATAGAAATTAAAAAAATAAACATCTTATTTTTCCTTTGGTCTTCTTAAAACAGTTTCACTATTCACTTCAGGCCGGCTTTGAACTCACTATGTATGTTTATAAACACATGCAGAATTTGATGACTTAATGTAGTGGTCCATTTTCATTTATGCACACTTCAGTGTAGATTAAGTGGGGTGCAAGAGAGTTTGTGAGGAGACCTAAGCTCAGCTGTCATGTGGCTCCCATCTTTCAGAGCTTTCAGATCCTGTGCTAGATCTTGGATCTCTTACAGCCAACCAGTAACAGAAGAGAATGAACTTGGAGAAATCCATAGTAGGTTTTAAGAACTATGGCTCAAACCCAAGACAGCAGTATAAGAACTGTTTTGTGACTTGTGTATGTGTGTGTTTCACCATGTAGTTCAGGCTGGGCTTGAGCTCACTTTGCAGCCCAGACTGGCCTTGAATTCACAGTGACCCTCTTGCCTCAGCCTCCTGAGTGGTGGGATTAAAGATGGGTGCCCACCCAGCCTGACCTGTTTTATTAAAATAGAACGTTTAACATTATTCTTACTGGAATTTTTGCAGGCCTTACATTATCTTACCCTCTCATTATCTGTTGATTTAAGTACTTCTCTGACTGCTATGTAAAAGCACATTGTTTTGTATTTTCTGAAAACTCATGTACATCTGTTACATTTATTTGTTAAAATGTTTATATTTGAGTCAGTTAATTCTACTCCAAAGAATTTACTCATGGAGTACACATGTGAAAAGTTATATGCATTAAGAGGAAAATTATATCTGTAAAGTAGTAAAAAAATTAGAAAAACCTGAGTATGTTTTGAAAGGGACACTCAAATAAATTTTGGTAACTGTACAGATCATTAGGATATAATGAAGCTGATAACAAAGATGCTTTTTACTTTCTTAGATGTCACAAGTGAGGCAAGTTACACAATAGCATATATGATGTGTAAAATTGAATGTGTATTGAATGTGTATATGTGAAGAAATACCTTTTGTATATAAAGGATGTTTACAGTGATTACCTGAGTTACTAGATTTTTGTTTTTTAACTTTTAAAAATGTTTTAATAGGTCTTAATTTTAATAGTTGAAATCATTTTATAAAGTCAGTAAAACAATAAAAATACCATAAGGTTAAAAAAAAAATAGAAATGTGGTCAAATGTACTCTATAAAGGGGTCCCTAATTGCCTGGCCACAGACCAGTACCACTGACCTGTTGAACTGGCCAGAACAGCAGGAGGTGAGTGGCAGATGAGCGAGCAAGTGAAGCTTCATCTGTATCTGTAGCCCCTCCCTGACTTCTTGTTACTGCCTGAGCTCCACCTACTGTCAGATCAGCAGGGACTTCCTTAGGAGCATAAACTCTACTGTGAACCACACAGGCAAGGAATCTCAGTTGCGTGCTCCTTATGGGAGTTTAATGCCTGATCTGAGGTGGAGCTGAGGCTAGGATGTTAGTGCTGAGGAGTATAATTATTATGTATCACAAGCATATATTCATGAAGAAATTAAACCTTCACCTCCACCCCTGTAACCCCCATCTCTGGAAAAAATTGTCTTCCATTAAACCAGTCGCTGGCGCCAAAAAAGAGTTGGGAACCACTGCTCTATGGTATGTTTTCAGCCTCATTTATGAAATTCTAGTTATTTGGTACAAATTTTTTTTTCATTTTAAAGAGAATAAAACAAAACAGTAAAACACAACAAAGCCGATCAGAACAGAACAATGCAAGCAATACAGATCATCAAAACATAATGACAGGAAATCAACAATGGCTACCCTAGTGTCTCTTGTTTTCTTCAAAATGGTTGTTCATACCTTCACACACAATTCAGATAAAACAAAATTATATAAAGCCAGATAAAACAAAAGAGTGAAAGCATTACAGGCCTTCAAACCAGACAATAAGAAATCAACAATGGATACCTTAATGTCCTTTGTTTTCTTCAGAAAAGCTCTTCATATCTTCTCACATATTGCAATGAAATAGTAGAAAACAGACTTAAACCAATCAAATCAAACAATAAAAGCATTATTGGACTTCAGAACATGAAGATAAGATGTCAGCTATGGCCACCATATTGGTACGGAATTTTTGAAGTTGCATTTAACCTGTGGAAGTCTCACTGTAATAAAATTCCAGAGCCTGTATATACTGGTTTTTGCTAATATGGAGCAGGCTTAATTGCTGGCTTATAGTCTTCAAAAATAGAAGCTATGTGCATTTAGGCATTTAGAATGCAGATTTTTTTTTAATGCACTACATTCTTGGGCTATTGCTGTGTTCTCTCACGGAACCAGTTGTTACAAGTACTGCCTACTATTTTATTTACTACTGGACCCATACACTATCCATTATATTCTTGGAAAATTGTCTTGATCTGCAATCACAGCTAAAATGTGGGCACAGAATCATAAGTAACTCCTGGAGTCCAACTTACAGTCCCCTTCTCTCAACCCTTCTTCACATTTCATAGATATCAGGTACCAAAATACTTTTATGGTTCTTCTATTTAGTATGTTTTTTTTTTCTTTTAAAATTGGTGTATTACTCAAGTTTTGAGAAATGATGCTTTGAGGGATTTTTGGCTGTATGTGGTAGATGGGAAATAGTCTTATTTTCATAAAACCTTGTGCTTTCTTTTCTGATGGGTGGAGTTTTCAAAGGATGATTGGGTAATTGGACTAACTTGAACTTCTTCCTTTCTCCTTCTGCCTTTTGCTGCCCAAAAAAACTTCCGGATGTCTGAGACTCAGCTAACCTTCACTAGATCCTCTCCACTACTTTGCATATGGCTTCTGGCTTTGACTCTACTTAACTCTCCTCTTTGCCAGGATAATCATACTGCTGCTTGCCATGCTCAACTACCCTGTTCCCTTACCTCCTCTTTCACCCTCTCTTGTAACTTGTCACCTGATTTAAAAGTTCTCCCTCAGTTTACCCAGATGCTGATTCAGAGTGACATTGAACTGGTGAGGTGAAAAGAAAAACAATTCTTAAGTACTCACGTGTGTGTCCTGGAACAGGTGGAGCAGCTAATGAAGGAGCACTGTGGCCCAAGCCCAAGTACCTTTGTCTTTGACATCAGGAGAAATTACATGCATGAAAAACATTACAAACTATGTAGACTGACACTCACTAGGAAGTATATTGAGCACCTTTGTGACATTAAATAAAATAAAAATGCTACATCAGCTTTTTTTTTTTTTTTTTTTAAGGCAGAGTCTCACTTTGTAGCATAGTCTGGCCTTGAACTCACTGTGTATCTCAGGCTGGCCTTGAACTCACAGAGTCCTGCCTCAGCCTCCCAAGTGCTGGGATTATAGGCATGTGGTTCCATGCCTACCCAGCTCCATCAGCTATCTATTGTAGATAACATTGCCCCCAAAGTTAGCAACTTAAGACAACAGACATCTCACAATTTCTGTGCATAAGGAATGGAAGAGCAGATTAGCTGGGTGGTTCTGCCTCAGGATCTTTCATGAAGTTGCAGTCAAGCTTCTGGCTGGGGCTTCAGTTCTCAAGGCTTGCCTGGTGCTGGAGAATCTGCCTCTGCTCACAGTTGGCTTGCCTTATTTCCTCATGAACTGTTTTGGAGAACCTCGGTTGCTTGCCATGTGAACTTCCACTGAACACCAGAACTTATTTCTCTTATATAACTTTAACTTAGTACCCATTGACCAACATTTTCCTGCCTCTACCCCCGATTCTCCCCAGTCTCTGGTAACTAGTCTCACTTTTATGAGTAACTTTTAGATTCCACATGCAAGTGGAAACATGTTATTTTTCTTTCTGTGACTTGTTAATTTCCCTTAATGACCTGAAATTCCATCCATTTTGTCACAAATGACAGTATTTAATTCTTTTTGCAGATGAACAGTATTCCACTGTGTGTGTGTGTGTGTGTGTGTGTGTGTGTGTGTACCACATTTTCCTTATCCATTCATCAGTTCATGGACACTTAGGTTTCCATATCAACTGTTGTGAATAATGCTGCAATAAATATAGGAGTGCAGATACTTCTTCAACATACTGATTTCCTTTCCTTTGAACATACAGTGTGTGGTGTGTAATAGTTGGATTGCTAGATCATATAATCTGAGCCGGGCGTAGTGGCTCACTCCTATAATCCTAGCACTCGGGAGGCTGAGACAGGCAGATCATTGCGAGTTCGAGACCAGCCTGGGCTACAAAGTGAGCTCAAGGCCAGCCTGAACGGCATAGTAAGACCCTGTCTCAAAAACAGGGCTGGGGATCTAGCTCAGCGGTCTAAGCATCTGCCTGGCAAGCGCAAAGTCGTGAGTTCAATCCCCAGTGCCACAAAAAAAAAAAAAATCGTATAATCTGTTTAATTTTATGAGGAACCACCATACTGGTTTCCATAACAGCTATACTAATTTACGTTTCACCAATAGTTCAGAAGTTTCCTTTTCTCTACATCCTCCCGAGCTCTTGTTATCTGTTTGATAATTGCCATTATAAGGAGAGTAAGGTGATAACCTCATTGTGGCTTTGATTTTTATTTCCCTGATGATTAGTGATATTGAGCATTTTTTCATACATATGTTGCTATTTATGTGTCTTGAGAAATGTCTGTTTGGGTCTATTGCTCATTTTTAATTAAATTTTACTTTTGCTGTTTAGTTACCTGAGTTCTTCATATGGTCTAGACACTCCTTATCACATGCATAGTTCGCAGATATTTTCTCCCATTTTCTAGGTTTCTCAACTCTCTTCATGATTTCTTTTGCCATGCTTAAGCTTTTTATTGTGATACAATCTTATTTGTCTATTTTTGCCTTTATTTCCTATGTTTTGGGATCTGATCTAAAAAAGTCTTCCTCATTACAGTGTTCTGAACTTGCAACTTTTTTTTTCAGTAGTTCCATAATTTCAAGTGTTAGGTCTAAGTCTGTCATCTGTTTTGAGTTGATTTTTTGTAACTGGGGGGAGAAAGGGGTCTGGTGTCATTCTTCACGTGAATGTGTGTTAAATGGCTTCTCTTTAATGCTTAGAGACAGGAAGGGAGAGGATCCTAGGTGGATGGAATCCACTGTTGTTTTATCACCTAATCTTGTAAACATAGCATGACTTTTGTCATATGCTATTGCTGTCTCAACCACAATATAGGGTGAGAAGGGACTATGGCGGAGTGAAATTATTGAGGGGCATCTTAGAATTTGAACTACAAATATAGGTATTCTCTAAGTAAGTCATTAGGAAAATTAATTTTTTTACACATTTCCAGCAGATTTATAACAAAGATCATATCGCAGAGACATTTATATACTGTGTTATTTGGGCTTTATTCTGTGAGAAATGGAGGGCCATTGAATAAGTTATAGGAAGTGGAATAATATTGTCAGATTTGTGTTTTTAATATTATATGGCAGTGGTATTAAGAGTAGGACTGATGCAAGGTTGAAAGGAAAGAGTGGAATTCCAGAAGAGAAAGTATCTGAAATCAGTAGTTTCAGGGATGGAAAAGAAAAGACCAGCCTAAGAGAAAAAAATAATAAAACCAGAAAGAATGGATTGGTACCTGGATGTGGGAAGTGGAGGTCAGGTTTTTGGCATAGAGTAAGAAAAGTGAACAAAGCACACAAACACTCTCTCTCTCTCTCACTCAGAATATGTGAGTAATATGAGGGAAGGTTGACACAGCAGTAGGAGCTATAAAGTGGACAGTTAAGCATACGGATCTGGAGAGTAAACTGGAAGTCTGGCAGAGTGGGAAATACAGATCTGCAAATTTATAACAGGAGAAATGGAAGCTGAGATTGTGGGAGGCAGATGAGGTTATCCAAGGTGAATGTTCAGAGTGGTGCCAAGAACAGAACTTTGTTGAATACCAAGGTATAAAATTATCCTTTTTATAGCTACAGCCCAGACTAAGAAAATGCCATTGGAGGGATCCATTTCATTTTCAGCCCTGTTTAAAGTTACATTGAGTGATGTACCAGGACTCCTGTGTTGCTTTAACAAGTCATTTAACATCTCTGAGCCTGTTCCTTCATCTATAAAATGAAGGAGGAGGGGAGGTTTCAAATCAGTGGTTTTCAAGCTTTCTTCTGCTGGGTTATGTCTAACACAGAATATTTACATGCACAGCACATTATCATGGATGTACTTAGAATTATAGGCAATTTCCATGGCTTTGGTTTTCTGTCAAACAAGAAATGCAAATAAATGTATTATGTTTTTATAAAGAAAATGTTGCATCTGTTTTACTGTGTACTTAAAGCAAAAAAGCTCACATACATATTTGAGTACTTGATCTGCAAAAAATTACTTGTAATATTTCCTGCTGAAAGGCATATACAGTACCACGGAAACCATATTTAAAACCCCTATTCTAGTTAGATCATTTCTTAAACTCTCTTGGGACAGCAGATCTCCTTTGAGTATTGATGAAAGCAGTGGATTCTTCCCAGATTTAAAAAAATGCATAGATAAGTTTTTCTATTTAATTTTAGAGAATTGAAATTAAATTTTATGAAGTTTATCCATGAACTCTCTTAGGATCGATCCATGAGTCCTGTGTTAAGAAATTACTTATCTTGATAAATTCCCTTCCTTTAAGATTGTTTGACATCATTTATTGTAAAGGAAGAGCTCATATTTTGGAAATATACTTTGTGAATAGGTCATTGTAGGTAAGCAATTCTATAGTAGTTTAGATTTTTGGAAATATACTTTGTGAATAGATCATTGTAGGTAAGTGATTCTACAGTAGTTTAGATTTTTAATTAGTGTGGTTTCTTCTTTTGTTTCTTTCTTTCTTTCTTTCTTTTTTTTTTTTTTTTTTTCTTTTTGAGACAGGGTCTCGCTATGCAGTTCAGGCTGACGTTGAGCTGACTTCATAGTCCAGGCTACTCTACAAACTCAAAACGACCTTTATGCCTCAGCCTCCCAAGTGCTGGGATTACAGGCATGCGCCACCATGCGCAGCTAATAATATGGTTTCTTAAAGGCATTTTACTGTTTATATCAGAGCTTGTCACAGTTAAAGAGCAGCCTACTTTGTAGGTAAACTAGAACCACATTGAGAAAAATAAAGTGTTGAAGCACAACTGTTACATTAAAAGAAATACAAGTAAACGAATTATGTTTGGAATACAAGAAATGCAAATAAAGTGAATTCACATAACCATTAGTTATTTTTACTGCCATTTTATGCTATCCTTTTGGAAAGGAGAGCAGTGAAGGCCATGCTAGAAGGCAGCCAAAAGATGACAGAGAGCTCAGGCATTGAGGATGCTTGACTAGTGCAGTTTTGCTTATTCATTTTGTTAAATTGGTCTTGCCCGGGTGACTTGGAAGCATTTGGAAATATATGTTATAGCTGGGCATGGTGGTGCACTTGGGAGGCTGAGGCCGGAGGAGTGCCACAAGTTCAAGGCCAGTCGCGGCTAAGCAGTGAGTTAAGACTAGCCTGGACTATATAGCGAAATCCTGTCTCAAAAAATTTTAAAAAAGAAAAGGAAATACATGTAATAGGAGCCCAGGAATAATTCTACAAATCTTTTTACAAAAAAAAAAAAAACATGTTTTGAAAAGAGAAAAACATAATTCAATTAGAATAATGCAATTTTTAATCAAGAAATATTCTGTAATAACATAGAATGTAGATTTTGGTGTTACCTAGAAAAATTAGTTTAGAATTGGCACAAGAATTTAAAAAAATTAATAGCAGTAACCTTACTATGGAGTTTGCATGATATATGGAGAAAAAACGTATATTTTCTTTCTTCAGAGTTTAATGTGTTTGTTTTTATTTTCCATAAACTCATGTATTTTAGTTTTTTCAGCAAATTGCATGTGTTGGGTCAGTAATAATTAATCTAAGGTCAGTGGTCAAGAATGTAGACTTAAAAATTTTACTCCCCAGCTGTAGAATAACCTGGGGAGGACACAGTAAATTTGTTTGTGTTTTAGTTATATGCTGGAGACCTTTGTGTGCCTGGTCGTTGAGCCAGTCTACTTCTCAGTTCAACTGCTTGCTCTTCACAGGGGCCTGCTTCTCTTTCTGCTATTCTTTTCTTTCTCTCTCTAATTATTTTAACTTTTTTTGAGATTTTCTTGACCTTTTAATCCATGTGTTTTTTTTCTCTCTTTAATTTTAAGGAGTAAAAAAATGATTAACTTATCTATCAAACTTTTTGTATTTTAAAGTCATGCTATAATAGGAATGTACCAAATGTGCATGGATATATTTTTATTATCTTCAGCAACATCTGAATATTCTTATGTAAAGAAAATGATCTCCCCTTCAGGTATTTCTGACATTATTCTTTAAAGATAGTTGGTCTTTTGTTATAACTACCCTTTTCTGTGCAAGATGCATTGGGGTGTTTCTAGAAATTTTACTCACCCATTTGCTATTGTTCTGTTTTTATGGTTAAACTTACCCAGCCTGCTTCTTTGTTTTTATTTTTTTAGCCAAGGATGAATACCTTGATAACAGTGGCATGCTAAAATGAACATGTGAGCCAAAAGTGGTGATGCACGCCTGTAACCCCAGCACTCTGGAGGCTGAGGCAGGTGGATTGCTCCCAGTTCAAGACTAACCTGGGCTATATAGTGAGTTCAAGGCCAGCCTGAACTCTACATAGTGAGACCTCATTTTAAAAAACTAAGAAATTAAAAATAAATAAAATGAACATGCATTTCTTGGAGGGTAAAAAAAAAATCACTGTTAGAGCTGTACTGTATCACTGAATAAGCTCTCCTAGGAGTAGACTGAGAAATTTTAAAAGCAGCCTTGGTCCCTTGAAACTAAAATGCTATTTTAAAATAATTGGAGTTATGAATTCATCAGTAAATATTTTAATTCTTACAGACTAAATACTATAGGGGATAGAACAATAAATCAAAAACAGATTCTTTCCTCAAGGAATATCAAGTTGATTGGGAGTAATTCTGTGTACTTAGATAACTGTAGTAGAAAGTAAAAAGTGGTAAGAAAGTGCAGATTAAGGTTTGCATAAGCTCAAAGGAAGAGTTGATTGTTTTTGTCTTGAGAGGAATGTGAGAATTACAGAAGATATTCTTTTGAATCCTTTGTGATAAAATTTACTGAATACCTAACAGGAAAAGGGCACTTTTGGTTATATAAATGAACCTTTCAAGGTGGAGGCTATCCCACAAGAAAGTAGATGTCAGAATTTATCATTCTGTGTTTTTGTGTGTTCAGACGTGTTGTATGCTTGACAAAAAGGATATTTTTAATTTTGTGTTTCTAGAACCTCATGCTTGATCAATGCTTGTTACATAATTTTTTTTGGTGTATGTCTTTAGTAGTAATGTTTATAATTCATTGTGGGGAGTGATACATGTGCATGACATGTCTTAATTCTATTTTTATACCCCTCCCCTCTCCTCTCTTCCCCTCCTTGCATCTCTTAGATCCCTTCTTCTACATATATAGTGTTTGTCTATTTATTATATTACAAGTATAATACAAGTTTGTAGTACATAATGATTACATTCCTTGTAGGGACTTGGTACCTGTACACAACACATCGCAATTTCCTTTCTTTTCTCATTTCTCTCCCTCCCTTGCCCCTCTCTCTGTATCTTGTTTCCCTTTCCATGTGCTTAAAATATAACTTGTTATTTCCTATTGTCTGTCTTTTGTTTTGCACTGTATTTATACTTTGGGCTTCTAATGTAAGAGAAACTGATATTTAAGCTTGTGTGTCTGATTTATTTCACTTAACATTATGGTCTCAAGGTGCATCCATTTTCCTACCAATGACTCGAGTTTACTCCATTGTGCATAAATACCACATTTTCTTTATCCATTCATCTGCCAGTGGGCATAAAGGCTGCTTCCAAGATTTAGCTATTATGAGTTGTGCTGCTATAAACATGAGTATGCATGTTTATAATGTAATATGATGTCTTTAACTCCTTCAGGAAGATACCTAGAAGATACCTAGAATAGCTGGATTGAATGAGATTTCTAGTTTTATTTTTTTTTGAGTAATCTCCATACTGATTTCCATAGAGGTTATACTAGTTTACCACCAACAATGAAGAAGAGTTCCTTTTTCCCACAGTTTCACTAACATTTGTTACTATTTGATTTCCTAAAGATAGCCATTCTTTCTGGAGCAAGATAGGATCTCAGCATTATTTTAATTTGCATTTCTCAAATGACAAGTGCTGTTAAACATTTTTTCATACATTTATTGGCCATTTGTACTTCTGAGAAGTATCTGTTCATGTGTGCATTTTTTGATTAGGTCTTTTGTAAGGTTTAATATTTTTGAGTTCTTTATTAATATTAGGACTTTGAGGACTAGCTGGCAAAAATTTCTATATGTTTTTTCTTCATTCTGTGGTTGTTTCCTATGCAGAAGCTTTTTAATTTCATATGATCCAAATTGGTTGGTTCTTGGTATTATTTCTTGTGCAGTTGGGGTTCTTGTGTCAGAAAATCCTTGCCTACCCCTATGTCTTCAAGCATTTTGCCTATTTTGTCTTCCAACAGGTTAAGTGCTTCCGTTTTGATATTTAGATCCTTGATCCATTGTAATTTTAGTTTAGTACATGGTGAGAGACATGGGTCTAGGTTCAATCTTCAACATGTGGATAGCCAGTATTCCCAGCACTGTTTGCTAAAGAGGCTGTCTTTCCCTTAGGGAAAGTTTCTGGCCCCCTTGTAAAGATCAGGTATCTGAGTGTGTCTGGAGTTGTTACTTCATCCTGTTCCATTCCATCGGTCTCTGTTCTGTCTGCTGTGTGTGTGTGTGTGTGTGTGTGTTGTGTTGTGTTGTGTTGTGTTGTGTTGTTTTGCTTTGTTTTGTTTTTTTGCCACAGTGGTTCTATAGTACAGCTTGAAGTTCAGAATTGTGATGCCTCCTGCCTTGTTCTTGTTGTCCAGGATTGCTTTTGCTATTCTGTGCTTCTTCTGATTTGTGATAAATGTCCGAAAAAATGTTCAACAGCACTGGCTATTTGAGAAATGAAACACTGAGATTCCATTTCACTTCAAAAAGAATGGCTGTCTTTACGACTTTTAGGATTGTTTTCTCTACTTCTGTGAAGAATACTGTTAGTATTTAAACTGGGATTGCATTAAATCTATATATCAATTTTGGAAGTATGACCATTTAGAATATTATAGGTTCTGCTTATCCAAGAACAGGGAACATATTTCCATTTTCTGATATCCACTTTGATCTCCTTTTTCAGAGTACTATAGTTTTTATTGTAGAGGTTTTTCACTTCTTTGGTTAGGTTAATTCCTAAGTATTTAATTTTTCTTAATGCTATTGTGAAAGGTATTGTTTCCGTAATTTCTAAGTGAGTTTATTGTTAGTGTACAGGAACACTATTTTTGTGTGTTGAGTGTGTCCTGCTACATTACTGAATTTGGTTATTCTAAGAGTCTTTTGGTAGAATTTTTTGAGGTCTTATCTGGAGAGGATAATATTAACTGCAAAAAAATGTTAATTTAACTTCGTCTTCTATACCTTCTATACCTATTCCTTTTCTTCCTCTTGCCTGATTGCTCTGGCTGATGTTTCGAAAACTATATTGAACAGGAGTGGTAGTAGCGGGTATTCTTGAATAGTCTTATTCCTGATTTTATAGAGAGAGCTTTCAGCTTTTTCCCATTTAATGTAATGTTGGCTTTTGGTTTGCTATAAATGGCTTTTATCAGATTGAGACAAGGTCCTTCTATGCCTATTTCTTTAGAATTTTTATCATGAATGGCTGTTGGATTTTGTCAAAGGCTTTTTGTGCATCTACCATAAAATTTTTGTCCTTGCGTCTATTTATATGGTATGTTGCCTTTAATTTGCATATGTTGAACCATCCCTGCATCCCAGGAATCAGTCCTACTTGGTTATAATATATGTTCTTTTTGATGATTTCCTGTGTTCTCTTTGCCCAGTGTCTTGAGAATTTTTGTGTTTATGTTCATTAAAGAATTTGGCCTGTAGTTCTCTTTTTTGATTAGTTTTTTTTTTTGTTTTGTTTTTTGTTTTTCCTGGTTTTAGAATCAGGGTAAAGCTAGCTTCCAGGAATGACTTTGGGAATACTGTGCTTCCCTTTTGATTTCATTAAAGAGTTTGAGGAGTATAGGTGTTAGAGCTTTTCTAAAGTTATAGAATTGAGTGAATCCATCAGGACCTGGACTTTCCTTAATTGGTAGTTTGTTTTTTTTTAATTACTTCTTCAGTTTCATTGAATGATATTGGATTATTCAGGAGTTTTATGTCTATTTTTATATCTTTGGTCATTTACATGTATTTAGGACTCCTCTATCCATTTTTTCTGAATTCTCCAGTTTATTAGAGTACAGGTTCTCAAAGTAGTTACCAGTGGTCTTCTGAATTTTGGCAAAGTCCACTGTGATTTCACCTTTTTCATTTTTAATGGCATTGATCTGGATCTTTTTTATTTTTTTCTTTTTTTGGTAAGATCGAGTAGGGGTTTTTCAATTTTGTTTATTCTTTCAAAGAATCAATTCTTCAATTCATTGATTCTTTGTTGTGTGTGTGTCTCAATTTCGTTGATTTCTGCTCTGGTCTTTATAATTTCCTTATCTTAGTTTGGATTTGAATTTTTCTTGTTTTTCTAGAAGCTTCTGGTGTATTATTAGGTTATGGTTATTTGAGCTCACTCTGTTTTTCTGATCTGGGAATTCACTGCTATAAATTTCCATCTTAGGACTGTTTTCATTGTATTCCATAGGTTTCATTATGTTGTACTTGCTTTAGTGTTTTGATTCTAGGAACTAATTTCTTCTTAATTATTCAGTAGAGTCTTGTTTAATTTCCATGTTTTTGCATAGTTTCTGTGGTTGCTTTTGCCATTGATTTCTAATTTCATGGCACTATGATCTGATAATATGCATGGGATAATTATGATTCTTTTGTATTTATTCAAGCATGCCTTATGGGCTAATGTGTAGTCTGTTTTGGAGAAAGTCTACATGCTGCTGAGGAGAATGTGTTTTGTCATTTTTGGGTGGGAAGTTTATTGTTCCAAGGTGTGGTTAACTATTGATTTTTTTGTTGTTGTTGATTTTTGTCTGGTTGGTCTATTTGTGACAGTGAGGTGTTGGGGTCCCCATTATGATTATGTTGTTATTGATCTGATTTTTTTATGTTTATTTTTAATGGTTCTTTTATGAAGTTGGGCATACTAGGTTTTGGTGCATATGTGTGTATGATTGTTATCTCTTCCTGTTGTATTGTTCCCTTAACCAATGTGTAGTAACCTTCTTTGTCTCTTCTGATCAGTTTTGGCTTGCAGTCCTCATTGTCTGAAATTAATATAGCTACTCCTGCTTTTTTCTGGTTTCCCATTGCCTGGAATATTGTTACCATCTTTTCAATTTTTAATCTGTGAATTCTTTTTGAATTAAATATTTTTAATGTATTGCATATCATTGGGTTTTGTTTTTTGATTCTTCTGCCAGTCTGTGTTTTTTGATTCAGACTTGAGACCATTCACACTGAGAATAATTACTGAAAGCCACTGACTTGCTCCTGTCATTGTATGAATTTCCTGTTGCTGATTTCCTTATTTTTTCCCTTTTGCATAGCTGCTTATCCTGCCAGATATATTCATTCTGTTTGACTTATTAGCATTTTTGGCATCATTGTCTCCTTTTTTGTGAAGATCATATAACCAAACAAAATAGATTAGAGTCAATCGCAACAAAACAATGAACATGGTACATGACTTCAAAACAAGGTAAAAGGAAATCAATAATGGCTACCATAATGCCTCTTGTTATCTTCAGAATCACTGCCCATACCATCAGGCATAAATAAAATCAAACAAAATAGAACTGAATAAAACCAGTTTAAAAAAAAAATGAAAGCAATACAGAACTTCAAGATAATAGTAAAACAGGAGTGGCTACCATAATGCTTCTTGTTATCTTCAGAATAGTTGCCTATACCTTCAGACATAATACAATCAAACAACACAGAATAGAGAAAAATCCATCAAAACAAAAAAATGAAAGCAATGCAGGGCTTCAAAACAAGATAATTGGAAATCTAT
>RJWT010031218.1:0-14433 GCA_004365215.1 Cuniculus paca | reverse complement strand
GGTGATATTTCTGGGCTTCAACTTCCTCTATTGTGAGTGCTAGTAGTAGATTAAATATTCTTCCCCAAACCTCACTTCTCACAATTTTTGCTTATGTATGTGCTACCATAATGATATTCATATATTTGTTCTTTATAACCACTCACTTCTAAAATTTAAAATAATGTGTCTTTTACTTTCTGAGAGTATCCTTAAAATTTTAGGCCAAATATGCTTAGAGTTCCCTAATACGTAAAGTATATTTAATGTATTAGAAGACATAGAAAACTATAAACATTTATAAAATACCTGTGGATGTTCCATCTAGAGTCATTTCATTTTCTCCCAGGGGTAGCTGTGCTGTCCTTGAAAGGTATGCAACCAGCTGCTCTATAAGCATCTTTGCTTCTGTGTTTGGTGATTTCATGATTCTAAGCCAGAGGTACCCTATCTCCTAGAGTTAAAAATCTAAGGTTTAAAATTGGCACGGACAAACAGGAGTAGATACAGTGATACACATTTTTTTAAAACAAAAATATATCATCTAAACCACTGATACAGCCTTCAAATCAGGATAACTGTACTGAAGCTACCAGAGCTTGAAGCTAATTAGCTTTATGTTGGCAAAAAGCACAGATACTTGGAAATATACATGAAGGATTTCAAATAGGATCTTTGTTTCAAAAATATATATTTTTTGGCTGGGAGTGTAGCTCAGTGGTAGTGTGCTTGCCTGGCATGCATGAGGCCCTGGGTTCAATCCTCAGTACCACATATCAATCAACCAATCAGTCAATCAAACTTCAATAAAGATACAAAATAATTTTTAAAAACCACAAAATTATATATTTTTTTGCTTTAGAGAGAAAAGGGAAATGAGTTTGTTCTGAACAACTTGGGAAAGTCTCTTAGAAGAGAAAAGATTTTAGAAATTATATACCTTCTTTCCTTCCCATCACCAACTAACTGGAAGTCCTCTTAGCCCTTTCTACTCAAAGTACTACAGTGGGCATTGGCACAGCCTGGGAACTTACTAGAAATGCATACTCTTACATCACAGCGACAGTCCTGCTGAGTTGGAATCTGCTTGTTTCCTGGCCTCAGGGAGTTTTATGCACATAAAAGTTTATAAAACTCTGCTCTAAACCACGGAAACCTACATTGGCCATGCAAACCTAAAAATAGTTTTTCACAGATGCATCCCGGAGAGGTAGCAAGGAGACCTGAGGTCCTTGATACTTAAAAACATTAGATTCACGTGTTTCCCCTCCACCACCTTTGAGGAATACCACATTACACAGAAGATGTAGGAAATGAAAGTTTATTTTGGGGATAAAAAGCACAGTTTAAAGTAAAATCAAAGCTCCAAATCATAACTTGTGGTCCGAGAGCTGATGGAGGGACTGACGCTAAGAATAAGATTAAATTATGCAGCACTAATTTTCTTCTTCCTTTCCACCAAATCTCAGTACTACCTCTTGTACCTACATTCACCAGCCCGAAACACACTTGTCCTACACTGCAAAACTGCAGGTGTTCTAGTAACACCTGAAGTGTAAAGGTCCGTGTAAAGTATAGATGTGTGGGAGATTTTGTACACATGAAAAACAGAATACCCACTTCTACATTTCTATGAAGAAACATTTCCCCTGGCAAGCACAGCCCAGAGGACTCCCTTTTCCATTTCAGGACCCCTGTTCCTATAGGCTTTCCTTTATTTAGTCAATATTCAACAGGTACTTAGTGAATGAATGAAATCACTTTCCTTCCTGGGCAGAAAGCCTCCTTTCCTTTTCTGCCTTTGTGGAAACTGGATTTTTGCCAAGGGTCACGTGATACCATATATATATTTTGCCATCCTAAAAACGAATACTGTAAAAATCATTTTTAAAAATTTCTAATGACGGCCTGAAAACGCAGCGAAGGGCAGTCACGGTGGGAGACGCGCTCCCGCCAGAATCAAAATAAACCAAGATTTCATTTCCAAGATGGAAAGTCCATCAGACGCGGCCGTGATTTTTCCTAGCACTCCACGGGCCTGTGCGAATCCACCATCTCCCCATACAGGTAGTTCACAGAAAGCGCCCACTTAAAGAAAGATTGAGGAAAACAAGATTTTCATTTAATTCTTGTTGCAATGCAGTGCAACGTCTTAAAATAGAGAATGAAGAAAATGATCAGACTTTTCCAGAGAAACCAGCATCTTCAACAGAAAAGACTATTTGAAATTTCAAGAAAGTTTTAAACACGTAGATAGTGACTCTGAAGAACATACATACTTGAAAAATACTCTCCCGAATATTAGTGCACGTGAATCTAAGTCACTTGATACTGGGTCATAAAGTGTTCTCCAAAACAATTTTGTGAACGAGAATCTTAAAGAAGGATTAAAGGAAGAAAAAGCAAAATTGGTGAAGCAGGTGCAGGAGAAGGAAGACCTCCTTCGAAGGCTAAAACTAGTCGAAACGTGTAGATCAAAGAACCACCTGTTACAGTTACAGCTGTTGATAAAAAGTGGAGAAGCTGCAGCCAGCTGTTACTGTGTGAGTTGCAGTCTGCTGTGACTGTGGAGAACAAGAAACCAAATCTTGCTCAATTGATAGACTACTATGGGTTAGGTGATAAATTGCTACATGATAACAGAAGTGAAGAAGAATTTATAGATGTGTAATTCATAACGTTTTTTCTCAGAATCTCTCTCTCTTTCTTTCTTTTTTCCAGTACTAGGGAATCAAACCTAGGCTCTTGAGTGCACTTTACCACTGAGCCATACCCCTGGTTCCTTTCCAGTAAATCTTTGAGAATGGCAACTTAATGAAAAGATAGTTAGACTTTTTAAAGGGAAGGTGTTAGCCATTAGGGCAGTGGGTGGCGAACCTATGGCACGTGTACCACAGCAGGCTGTTTGTATCAATGACACCTCTGAAAGGTTCACCATCAGTGCATTAGGGTTTAGAGTAAGGTGTCTTGACCATCAATTTAGGGCGCTCTAAGACACACAAATTAAGTCCTAAAATGAAATACAACATTTTGAAGAGATTTACCAAAGAAAATTTGACATTTAAAGAAATGTTAAAAGGTAGATTTGGTGACACTTGCCTGTCTGTTGTCCCAGCACTCCAAGAGACTGACACAGAAGGATGAAAAATTCGGGTCCAGCCTCAGCAATTTAGCAAGACCCTCCCCGCCCACAGAGGAAAAGAGGGCTAGGGATGTAGCTCAGTGTAGAGGCCCTGGGTTCAAGCTCCAGTACATAAATGAATGAATGGGCTAGGGATACAATTCTGTGTGAAGACCCCAGTATCCACACACACATACAAATTTAAAGCATGTTTTAAAAAATTTGGACAGTCCTAGGAACCATTTTTAATATGTTGTTTTGATTTTTGTGGCAAAAAGTTTTATTTCCAGTGTTAAAAAATTGTCCAATCTGGTGAATGTCTAAACCTAAACTGGCCTAAAAGTTCTCACGTCTTTCCTAAGTTTGTAAACCTTGTTCCATTCATTTATTATCTCTCATCATCTGCTGATCTCAGATAGTTAAACTTATGTCCAAAATTAAAAAAAAAATTCTAGTGATTTAAGCAGAAATTTGTTATTAAGAAGGTCAAATGAAATGAGCCAATCAGACCACAAAGAAATAGACACAAACGCCAGTGACCGCTCTTCACCATTGAGATTGTCTGTTACGTGAACTGTACTATATCGAGATATCAAACTGCTTTTATCTTTAGCTTGTTCACTTCTAATTCTCAGGTTTCCAGTCTCCAATGTTGCCACCATTTCATTTCTGTGTCATATTTCATCAGCAGATTCAAAATATTTTCTTAGCCTTTCAGTGTTTGCTGTCAGGTAGTGATGGGAATGTTATTATTATAACATTATCTCATGTAATTACATTTAATGAAGTACTTTGACAAATTCATATGAAAAACAGTAACATCATTTATTTCAGTTGAAAGGTCCCACAACATGTACATTTTGACAAGCATTCTTTAAACACTAAATATAAATGTGTTTTACTTTTCTCCAAGTACTTTCTAGCAAGGAGAAAGAATGGAAAAGAAAAGTTATTCCATGTGTTCCTATTCTAGGTCAGACATGTGTTAGGTAATAAAGCAGATAAATAATTAGAGCAAAATTATATTACAGATGGGCCTACTGTGTGTCTGGTATTTTTTTGGACTCCAAATATCTAATACAGAAAATGTAACGCAATGGTTCTCAACCCTGACTGTAAAGTACAATTGCTTGGAGTCTTTAAATATATACCCTAATGCCCAGAGCCCATTCTTAGAAATATTTGAATCAAGGGGTTGAAATGGGACTGGGAACATAAGGGTTTCTTTTTTTTCTTAAAGTTCCTAGTTGATCTGGCTGTGGGCTGGAGTTATAAACTACTTCTTTGAAACATACACATTTATGGTATTGTATTAAAACCCTTTATATGCAAGTCAGAGGGGTAAATTTATTAAGACCTCAGTGTAATCATAGATAGGACATTTTCCTTTTTTTTCTTCAAAACATAGACTTTGTATTTCTAGTACCTGTTATGATACACTAATGATGACAACTGAGAAACTTCTCAAAGTCATGTCATACTGCCTGGCCCATCTCAAAAATTTACTATATTTATTCAATGGAAAAAAAGCTTCAGATAATGCAGGAATGATGAGGCACTATGGTACCAACATACTTCTTTGAAACAAGAAGCACAGAAACTCCCCTAGCCCTGCTGTTTCTGTCTCCATGGGTTACAGTGAGGCACTCACCACTCATCTCAGCAGCAAACGACCAGCTTGAGCCCTTTACCACAGACTGATCAGAGCCTGAGTCCATGTCCTTGGACCCTCCCCTGCTTAGTCCAGGGATCCTCAGTGCCAGGGTCAATCAGGTAAGAGGAGCAGGTGGAGGATACCTTCAGCAGGGGCATCAGAGATGATGTCGGTTCCATAGACTGAAGGTGCCAGGGACTGAATTCTACAATCTGAATAACTCTCCTTTATTTTCTTACTTACGAACAATTGTCCTTGTAAAAAGTCTGAACTCTTTGACATGACTGACTACAGTAGAACTGAGATGTCAGGCCCTGAAGGAAATTTTTGTGATGGAAAGATAGATATTATGAATGTGTCTGTATTAAATGTTGCATTCTCTGGAAGAGTTCTTGGGGTTGGAGGTAGAGCTTTAATGGTAGAGTACTTGCCTAGTATAGTTAAGGCCCTGGGTTTGACTACATTACCAAAAAAATTATTATTGGAAGAAAAATAGTAAATATTGTGTTTTTACCATAGTATTACCCACTACAATATAATCTTTTACTTCAACATTTGAATATGCTGGAGATCAGACTTGTTTCATGAAGCCTGCAACACTGAAAAAAGATGTGTTCTAACACAGTTAGCTTCTTTGATGGATGTTAGTCCCTTCCTCCAATATCATTATGATAAAGAAGTCTCCACTATTTGACATTATTCTAGGTAACTGTGTGCAAGGTTCTATGCAGGGTATTCTAAGAGAATCTATCTGCTGCAGCACCAACCATTATGAATGTAACTAGAATTCCCAGGTGTCTCGCTTGGGAAGATTGTAGCTCAAATGGAAGCATCCACTCTTCCTTGCAGGTACATGCAAAGATCAAACCCTGGGAAATACACACAGTGCAGGAGGAAGTTCCTCAGATCTCTGGGGACCTGGACTGCACACAGATCTGCTCTGTACCAACATTTGGAAAATGAGGACATGCCAGCAAGACAGCTCGGTTCTGTGTAATGGCACATGTATTGGGGAAGCATTCCAGAAACAAATTCACTCTTTTCCATTTGGTCTACCTCTTCCCCAACCTTTACTTTGTGATTTTGATCATGTTTTTAAAATGTATGTGATTTCTGGAATGAGGACATAGGATATATGTGTGTCTCTATTATATGACATATAAAATATATAGCTCCAAATATTTCCTGTTCATTCCTGTTATTGTAAATCACCTAATTTTACCTGTAAACCAAATTGCCTCTTTAACAACTTATCTTACACTCTTATTTTTTTGCTCCGTCCCCTTGTAAGTTTTCAATAGCTTTTTTCTTACTTTCCCAGCATCCTCAGAATTTTCAACCACTCATTTATCAAATCAACTTCCCCCATTAATATTTAATGGCTAGAGAATAATTGTAATGAGGAAAATTATATGAGTTGCCAACCATACTGCCTTCATTTTCCTGAAATGAAGTTTTGCAGTTTTGCTTCTGAGAGATCAACTACATTATCCATAGTTTGATATTTCTTTTTCCTTTCACATTCATCTATTTCTCAATTTCTCTGCTGAGAGAAAACACTGCAGTTACCTAGGGAAATATGTTTGAGGACTACAGTTGGACAGCACAGGGGATGAAATAGTTTGCTAGGGCTTTTGCAACAAAATACCATGGCTTAAACAACGGGAAGTTTATTCTTTCACTGTTCTGGAAGCTAGAAGTCCAAAAGCAGGATGTCAGCCAGGGCCCATGTAAAAAATGTATTCTCCTCTCCTCTCCTGGCTTCTGGTGTTCTTTCACATTCCTTGGCTTGCAGAAGCAGTACCTTGATATCTGCCGTATCCTCACATGGTGCTCTCCCAGTGTGTGTCTGTCTCCAAATCTCTTCTTTTGTATGAGGACATCTGCTATATAGGATTAGAGCTTACCCAATGACATCATTTTACTTTACTGCTGTGACGATCCTATCACCAAATAAGACTACATTTTCAGGTACTGGGATTTAGAATTTCAAATTTGGGGGAAATAAATTTCTATCTGTAATAGTGGCTGACTTTTTCCTGTTGTGTCTATACTGGACTGAGCTTCCTCAACAGCTGGCTTGATTACCAATCTACAGTTCTCCCAGTTTCTTTCTGCCTTTTGACAACATGATACTAGTCTCACTTGATCCTATCATCGCTCTTCAAAGGAAAGAGCCATTGTTGGAGAGAATGAAAAAAAGTGACTTAGTTTCAGAAAATGTGCCCGTATCCCTACGGGAAAACAAAAACTTTCTCATACTTGAATATCTCCATTCCCATCTCTCCTTATCCTTCCCCATTCCCTACTCGCCACCCTACTCCCAAGCTGTCACTCTGCCTGACATTTTCTTCTTACCCTCCTCAAAAGTCTTTCCAACCTAAGTCACTACCTGCTGCTTTGCAGAAAAAACAGCAGCTTATCCAGGTCTTTGTCTCAAGCAACCCCTGTGCTGAGCCTCTCTACTGTGAACTCTGTCCTGAGCTATAAGCTTATCTGTGAGCAAAGAGGTCAGTGGGACAAAACGCCACATCTGGAAGAAAACGTATTGAAATGAGTTAGAAAATAAATAAAGAGTTATTACAGCCATCCAGAAAACTCTGCTTGAGTTTCAGTTCAACCTTGCCCTGGACATTTCTTACTGGCTTTCTTTGCCATTTTTCAGATTTGGGGAACAAAGCTTCAAAAGTATTTTACTTTTATTTTTAACCTCTAGTAATTTGCCTACAACTAAGCCATTTATAATCACTGTGTTCTCCTGATGCTCTGATATCAAATGAAATAAAACTAATTTTGCTGCACGGAAATTTTTGTAAGCTACCTAAGTTTATAGAGATAGACTAGTGAAATTTTCCAAAACTTATCTTTCAATGTATGATACTTACCAAAAGGGTTGTTTAAAAAAGGAAACCAAAGAGACTAAGATGAGATCATAGTGAAAATCACATTTTGTTTGAAAAGATTCTGGCAAAGGGCATGATCTAGTAGATGTGGTAGAAAGGGCATCTCTTGGAGCAAAACACCTCTTACTACGTGACAGCCTCTCGGAACCTCAATGATTATTTTTTTCAATTTGTCAAATGGAAAATAATTCCTCTGCAAAGGTGGACATTAAGTGAGAAAGATAGAATTGCAATTTTTTTCCTCTCTAGGTCATTTTGAGGGATGGTCTCCTGCCTGTTTGAATAGACACATCTCAGTACAGTCCTAATTCTAAGAGAGGAAAGGAATGAGCAAAGGCCTATGGTTATTAGGGATGACTGAAGAGAGATCACCTGTGTTGGTCAGCTTTACACCACTAAGAAAAACAATGTGTAAGTGAGAAATATTTATTTTGGCTCACAGTTCCAGAGGTTTCAGTCTGTGGTCACCTAGCCCCACCATTTCTGGGCCCATGGTAAGGCAGTATATCATGATGGAAGGACATAGCAGAGCAAAGCTGCTCACCTCATGGTGGCCAGGAAGGACAGTGTATTGGGAAGGGAAGGGATGAAGGCCCCAATGTCCATTTCAAAGGCATACCTGCCAATGAACTACTTCTAAGTAGGTCCTGCCTCCTGAAATTTCCACCACATTCCAATAGTGCTATTCAGCTGGGGACCAAACCTGAAACACCCAAGTCCTTGTGGGAACAGTTTAGACCCAACCCAGAACAAAATCCAACACTGGACATATACTCACATACAGACACCACTGCTGATGGCTGCCTTCAGAGCAACAGTAGCAGCAGGCATGAAGCCAGGAGTTCTACATGCTGACATTTCTGCCTTCTCTCAAAGGTTCTCATGAAGCCCTTTGCTCTTTCGTGCTGGTTTTTCTGCCTTCCATTATGTCTTTGAGAGGTACCCTGTTAAACATCCAGGGAAAGAGCTATAATGATTGCCAGCAATGAAAGTACAAGCACTTCTTCCACTGTGCGTTCAAATGTCTTCTCAAAGAGAAACTTAGGGATATTTCCTAGGCAGGACCTGGCTTAACATATTTCTTTTGAAATGTATATATTTAGCAGCCTACAAGAAAAGGTAGCTTCATCCAAAAGGAAGCTTAATCCAACTCTAAACCATTTCTTCACAGTTTAATTTTTGTTAGCTTCTTTAGTGTGTCCAAATTAAAACCTATTAGTCAATCACCAGAGAAACATTGAGAGTAAACCAGAAACAGAAACAAGTACAGTAAATGAATGAATCAGTTGAGAGTCCCTTGTGGCTCTCGAGGCCAACACAAAGTAAGAATTTTGCTGTGTGTGTTTTAGCCAGGTTTTTCACAATTCCAAGAACAGATGTCTCCATGGTTTAATGTCAGGACTGGAAAAGGGGACTAATAATAATAATGATGATGATAATAACAACAGCAGCAGCAGCAGCAGCAACAACAAGATAAATGAAGAATGCAGTTGCTTCTTCCTCACATCATGCAATTGCACCAGGGGAAGTGGAGGAAACAGGGCCATCTATCAGGCAGGTTGAAAGACACTGGGCTGCCAGCATTCTTTCCTGCCTGTAACCAAGGTCTTCTCTGTTGCTGTCTCTTCAGGCAAGGAAGCAGGGGCAGGCAACTGTCACCTGGTTCCTATTCTAATCTCTCCCCTTCCATGCCCTCATCCTCAGCCCCATGTCTCCAAGGCAGAAAGGAGAGCATGGGTGGATGAAAGGGGTGGCCAGAGGCATTTCCTTCAGGATTTCCTTCAAGCTGATGATCATGGAGGGGTGAGGTAGAAGCTGCTTTTGTCACTTGAGAATCTTCAGGTCACCAAAGGGCCAATTTACACAAGATGCATCATGTGGTAGCCCATTTGCTGCCTGATTGCCTAATAAACACAATTTTATTTCCTCTCTCTCCTGCAATCACAAAGATTGAGCCACCCCATGTGCTTGTGCCCTAGCAGACAATTTTCTACTCCAGACTGGAATGTGCAGTCACAGGAAGAGGCAAGACAGCCTGCTCCACTTCCCTGCTCCATCTGCTTCCCCAGGGGCCTCTAGCCCCACTGTTTCTCCCTGACATCATCCCCTGCCTCTTTCTCTGAGAACTGAGTCAGCCATAAAGGGTTTTCAGAAGGTCCAGGAGCCTTCATGAATCAAGCTGGCCCTGTGAGTGCTGAGCCAGGATGTGACAATGCTGTGAAACCAACACACACTGCAGAGGAGCTCAGGGTGGCATGTGGTCAACACCACCAACACATTCACATGCACCTTCGCTGCCCTCACTGGCTCACTCCCAGGACAGAACAACAACGGCCCTGCAGGGGACAGTTTTCACTACAGATCAGAGCTCTTACATCATTTTCATTCAGAAATTGTTTTAAGCAGCAACAATCTGTGGTCAGGCAAGCATACAGGCCTGGGAAGCCTTCTGGTTTAACAGAAGGGCAAGAACTGTGGTCTGCCACAGACACAGATATTTTTATTGAACACTTTTCTGTGCCTTCCTCCACTTTCCAGGTCCTTTCATCAGAAGCCTTTACCATCTGCAGGCCCAGAGAAGTCTTGGGCCTGTGGCTTTGGACAGCTGGACCACAGAAGTGATGAAACAAGACTACCACTGGGGCAGAATGAACTGGTGGTTATTGTTCTGTAATTAAGCAGTTTCTGGAAAAATCTCTGCCCCAGACAAACGTCTGTGCACTAGGATGTTAGTATATAAAGATGACTAAGAAGGTAGAGTTCCAAAATTCTACCACTGAGATATAGTAAATGTGGTAACTTTATACGAGTGTGTAGAAACAATGTTGAGGAAGAAACTTTTCTTTATTCTCTAAAAGATGCTTTCTCTTTGAAACAGAAGAAAAAGAGTAGACATATGAGCAAATCCTAAGCTTGAAATGCAATGAAATTATGATAAGACTCATCAGTGGGAATACGACAACATGGGTCATCAAAGTCAATTTCTGACTCTGCTTCTTGCTAGCTGCAGGTCTTTGGATATGTGACTTAACCTTTCTGTGTCATGTTCCCTCATCTGTAAAAGTCAGGAAACACAAGTTCCCGTCTTGCAGATTCATTGTGAGGATTGAATAAGACAAAGCATGGGAAGATCTTAGCACAGTACCTGGTTGATGTTAAGTGTTCAATATACACTAGCTAGGAATCTTTTCACTTTGCCTAGTAGGTGTAAAAGTGGAGGAAAAAGCAAATTCTAAGAGGTAGGGAAAGAAAAGGGGACAAAAAGATGGGGTTGAAAGATCGAAGGGGAGGTGATAAGTGGGAGGCAAATCCCTAGGTAGATGGGAGTCTCCTCCACTCCTCCATACTTCTGTGTGCTGAGTGAAGAAGTGAGTCATATGTTTCCAAAAGATGCATCGCAGGGATGGTCATACTAACAAGTGGGAAGAGTTTCTCTACAGGCCCACATAGGAGAAAGAGCATGCTTACTGCAGAATGCATGAGCCATCAGGCATCACTGGAGCACAGAGGTGAGCACTCTGTCAACACACTGTGTATGTTGCCTTGGCCCTCGATCTTTCTAAGCTGTAAGAGATCACTGAGTGCCCTTTAGGAACACAAAAGAGAATGGTTCTGAAGGGACTGTGATCACACAGTGAGAAGTAGATTAATGACTAGTGCAGTAGTTCAAGTCAGACAGAAGAAGGTCTGAGTTAAAGTAGGAGTCATGGATATGGAGGTAATTCACCTTTTGGAAGAAAAATCAGGAGAACTTGTAGAATTTTTAAAGGATAAAGAAAGACTTCTTGGTTTCTGGTTTGAGTAATGTGATTCAAGAGACATAGTACGAGTGGGAAAGAAAACTTCCTTTTGGATGCAGGATGAAAATGACAAGCGGAATGCACAGGAGTCTGTGTGTACGAGTACAAGGAATGAAGTCAGTTAAAAAAAAAAAGCTCTTTCCACAGTGAAATGGAAAAGACATTTAGCTTATCTGCTGTTTTGTATTATTTTTGCTGCCATTTCTCTTTTTTTAGAGTGGAAAAATTTCAAGATACCCAAAAGCAGAAAAAACAACTAATGTTTACTAAATGTTTCCTTGGTGACTTCACTAGGTGGTTAAATACTTTACGTACATTACCTCATTTGATTCTCAAAACAGTTTTATGAAATGAACATTATCATTTCTAGTTTAGAGATGAGCAAATTGAAATTCAAAGGGATTAAGCACTAAAATCCTCTTTGTTAATCAATGGTAGGGCTGATGCCCCTCTGTGAGAATAAACACACTTTCTGTAAAGGAGAAAGGAATTTCATTGCTCCTGCTTCTGGTTGAAGGAAGATTGGCTGATAAGAAACGTGGCTGAACAAATGCATTTTGGCAGCTTTATCACCTTATGTTTATGATGTTTGTGCTTTCAAACAGGGTCACATTCTTTATCGCAGATTTCTCTCAAATTATCTACATGAGGCAGCCAGAGCAGATGCTATGTCTGTATCAATCAATCAATCAAATATTTGTTGAACATCACACTGAGCAGGCCACGGTTCATAGTGAAATTTCCCTTCTAGCTCTCCTCACAAGAAATTTGCAGTTTAGTGGAGAATCCTGTAAGGTGTTCACACCAAGTGCTAAACAAAGACCATAAACTGTAGCTTTCGAACTCTGTCCTGTGGAAACCCCAGATCCTTGTGCTTACGGTAATGGTTCTGAAAAGGCAGGATGATTTTACCCTCTAGGGAACATATGATTAGAAACAGTTCTGACTCTCACAACCCCTTCACAATCATACCAGAGAGAAGAAAGGGTGTGCGCTGCTGGCATCTAGAGGATTTAGGGAAACTGCAAAACATCCTACAACGTACAGAACAAATCCCACAACAAGGAATTATCCAGTTCAATAGGGCAACGCTATTGAGGTTGAGAAAGTTGCTCTAGGATAACACAACTTCATGTCAATTTTATTTTGCAAATTACACTTTAAGAATATTGATAAAACAAAACATATGTTAAAAATTATTGCACACAAAATTTTATCACATTGTACTTACCCAAGGATTAAACTTGGTTGTGCTACCAAACTAAGTAGTTTTGTGAAAAACTTGGATTAAATCTTCCTGACACAGTGATTGCAAAGGGGAGTAATTTCTAGCAAGATTACTCACTACAAAGAACATCCTAAAATTTCCAGGTGAATTATCATTTTAAAAACTAATCATTTCCAATTAATTGTATTAATTGTGTTTTATCAATAAAGGCAGTTCTAAACTGCAGTCATCTACAACACTCAATTTCATATTTTTATATTATCAAACAGCCTAGTTGATTGACTGAATAAGTAAATGTTAAGTTTAAACTTATACATATATATGCGTATGTGTATGTATATGTATATAAAAAATAGTTAAGATAGTTATACTACTGCATTCCCTGAGTTCAGTAAAGAGAAAGGTTTGCACTGGTACTGTTCAGACAATTGAATGCAGATGTCTGGTGCTCTGGGTGTCCGATTTGGGGATGACAATGTGCAATGTATGTACCATTGGCGCCCCTGACTGATGTTTTCATATTTCGTTATAGTTTTCTTCCTCCTCCTCTTCTTCTTTTGTTTTTCCTTGAAATAAAATGGATTTGAAAAAAATTTAAAAATGAACTTACACACATGAATTCATGAAACACTGATTTCTATTGGAAAGAACATGTCCCTGTGCCCTGGGACAGGTCACAAGATCCATGGCCTGGCTCTCGGAATGTTATCACTCAAGTTAGCAGCATTAGCTCTTGGTACAAAATGCAGCCTCAGGTTCCAGCCCAGACTTTCCCAGTCAGGATCTGCTTTGAACGAGGTGTCAGTTATATTAATGTTTGAGAAGTGCTGGTCTTTAGAAGAGAGACATCAAGGCCGGGTTACCCAGTAAGGTCTGCAGACGAAATGGAGGTGCATTAAGAGCATGATTCAAGTGAACTGGACAAGGAAATATGGGGTGATAGGAGAGAATAGACTACCCTGACCAGGCAGAGGGTTCTAGATACAGAGCACAAGAAGAATTGGGAGGATTTGTAAGAAGAGGGGAACTTGGAGCTCAGGACTGCCAGAGGCAGCAGCCAGCCAGCTCCCCCAGGGGTGGCTCCTTACCTTGTTGACAGAGCAGCCTCCCCTGAATTCCAGGCCAGCATTACCAACCCCTCAGCCACCATGAATCAATTAAACCTTCAATAGCCCCATGAAGTTGGGGCTCATTATCTCTAATTTCTAGATGGGGAGCCAACCACTTCCGAAGCTGTAATTACTGAAGGTCAGAGGGCACCTGAGGCAGGAAGTCTGGTCTGTAACAGCAAATTCCTTGCCCTCTCAGGGTCTCCCTCCCAAATAGCCCAGAGGAGGGGCTGCCCCCAGCTCCTGGGAGTCCTGGCAGAGGTTAGGGGCTTTGGGGAACCCTGGAGGAAGAACAGGGTCTATTTCTCTCTCTGCTCAGGCCCACTCTGGAAACTAATGAGGCTCCAACCTTGTTCCAGGAGGGGGCAAGCTGCAGTGAGGGTTCACGGGAGAGAGGCTGGGATGGGCGGCCTTGGACCTGACAGCAGGGTGCTGGGGAGGGCTGCAGAGGAGGCAGATGTGGAGGTAAGGAGGCTGTCTCTCTCATGAGAGCAATTGCAACTATCACAGGCGTCAGGCCTCCATTTGAGCCTTTCAAAACCCTCATTTGGGTCAAGGAGTCACCTGGTTTTCTTAAAAATACAAATAGGTCTCACTGAAGATGTCTGTGCCTGCCGAGCTCTTTACAGGCCCATATGG
>RJWT010031217.1:0-14435 GCA_004365215.1 Cuniculus paca | reverse complement strand
AGCAGACTGCTTCTCACCAGCTACTCATGAACCCACAGCTTAATCATCTATCAACCGCACAGGTCCTGAATTAGAGTGGATAATGATCCCAATTTTCCCTAATATCATGTAAATCAGGATGTGCAGAAGGTGAGATGCGCGTGGCCAAAGTAGTAAAGCAAATCTCTGAGTACCTGATCACCCCATTTCCAATCCACCCCTCTCATGACCCTGGTTCCAATCTTCATCATGGCAGCCAGTTCTGGCCCTGACACAGGGAGCTGTACAGGAGCTGTTTCCTTCCTTGTTTCCTCCAACACCGTAGCAGAGGCTCCTCGGGCAGAAGCATTCATATCTTCCTCTACATTGTCACTGCTAGGACCTGTCAGAGCACCAAAAACAGCTGAGCCAGTGAGTAGCCTTGGTGCCCTATTTTTAATACACACACACAAACCAGCAAGTACTTTTTACCAATCCACACAACAAATACTGTGGACAGTTTACTGATCATATCTAAGATTTTAGAAAGGCAATAGAAAGGATAAAATATATAAATACATTCAGAAGATAAAAAAGATACAAGACTTCACAGAAAAGATATTTATTCTACTTTTTTGGAATTACAGCTCTCAAATGAGCAAGATAATTTTAAGTTAGAAAGACACTCATCACATCTTTTATAATAGTAAAACAAAGATAACCATCTAAATGTGTAAGAATGGAAAATGAACAAACTTCTATTTTACACAGGAAACAGCTCCCCAGGCAGGTCTGAGACACACACAGTCTGCCCACCGGCTGCAGGATCAGGCCCGGCTGGTCTCTTGGAATGTGGATCTCAGGAAGGCTCCCCTTACTTTCCAGATGATGAGCACAGCTCCCTGTGCTAAACTGCACAGTGTGGTCCAGACTGAAACCTGGATTCCTCAGAGGGCTTCAACCTGGAATGTGCCAGGCAGGGCACGGCTTGTACTCAGCCCCAGTGAAAACCACAGCATCAAGTCACTGGTGAGTGCTCCCTAACAGCGCTTCTTGTGTGTCACCCATCACACCTCAGTGCTGGCAGAATGAAGTGCATCCGGTGTGACTGCAACTCAGAGAGACTCTGGCAACTTGTGCCTGGTTTCCTCTGGACTCTACCTGGTGCCATTCAGTTAATAAACTGTAGCTCTTAGAGTAACTACATGCTGTCTGTGAGCCTTCCTGGTAAATCATCAAACCTACCAGGCCTTAGAAACCTCAGAGATAGAGGCAGCAGCGGAAAGATTCTCTAGAATGACCCCAAACACCACAAAACCACTGTTTAGTCACTGAAGAAGGAGGGCAAGGCAGGACAGTTGGTGCTTGGATGGCTGTGGAGCTATTCACAGTATGAATGGAACTGACTTGCTGTCAGTTCAAAGTAAAATTTACCAATAGGATCAAATAGTAAAATCTAACCCATGAAACAAACTGCTGGCCTCAGTGCAAAACTGGGGACAAAGCACAGTCGTCTTACTCCTTTTTGTTGTTCTTGTTATTTGTTTGTTTGTTCATTTGCTCCTCCAGGTAGGAAGAAAAAGTTCTCAAAGTAGGCCAAAAATGTAAAAAGTTTATGTTTTCTCTTCAAGAAACACTTAAAAAAGGTTAACCAATTCCCAGAGATGTTGCGAAACTCCAGGAAGGAAACAGACTTTTCTTTACATTGGCTGCTGCCTTGGCCTAGAGACCCCAGGATGGAATCAGGGTTGTAGTCCAGCTAGAGACTCTCACTGCTGGACCATTACCCCTATAAATGGTGACTGTACTAACCGAGGATTGGACACATTTGTAACAAGAAAAGGGGAGGGATTTTTTTCAAGATAGTTTATCTGGATATACACATTAAAGTTAGCATGAAGTGTGGTATGCTTGTGATCTCTGAAGTGACTAATCATTCGATAAGGGAAAGTTGCAAACACAGACTTATCTTCACGAACAATAATTCCTTTGCTTTCTGCAGCCTGTGAGCTAGCTGACACTCAAACTCATGAGTACTGTTACCAGGCCACAAGTCACTAACTTGGTGTCAAATTACAACAAAATAATGATTTGTGCTGTAACTTTTACTTATAGGAGCCTCTGCAAAAAAGGGAGACAACATAAAGAGAGGCAGTTTCTAGAAAACACATTTTTGTCATTTTTTTAAAGTAACTCAGTTGCTAATGAGGCCTTAAGAAATCAGACGTATGACTCTTAAAGGTTGACTGTCCTCCAGCATGATGCAGTTTTGAAAGGGTTCATGTGGATTCTACGATTTCAAAACAGCAAGAGAAAACCTTGCTTTTTCAGTGGAACATGGACCACTGAACTTGCAGTATCTCTAGTTTTCAGCTAAAATACTTTGGAAGCCAATGAAATCTAACAAACACAAAACACTCTACCCAAAAAACCAGAATAAACATTCTTCTCAAATAAAAACACCATGTTAGATTACAAACAAGATGTTATAACAGAATAAAATCATCAAAGTTACTTTATCCAACCAAAATGAGATTAGAAATTAATAACAGAAGGAAAACTGGAAAATTCATAAGCACATAGCAATTAAACCAAACACTCAAATTACCAGTGGGTCAAGAGAAAAATAAGGGATATTAGAAAATACTTTGAGATGTGTGAAAACACAACATCTCAAAACTTACATATCCCAGCAAAAGAAGTGCCATAAGAAACATTTACACTTATAAAAGCATGCACTAAAAAAGAAACTCTAAATCAGTAATGCTACACCTACAGAAACAGTATACAACAAAGTATACCCAAAGTTAGCAAAACGAAGGAAAAAACTGAAGATCAGATCAGCGATAAATGAAATACCGAACATAAACACTACAAAAGCAAGAAAATCAAAAATTGGTTTTTAAAAACAAAATCAACAAAGTTTGATGTACATTAATTAAGAAAAAAAAGACAAGATGGAAATAACTAAAATCAGAATTGTAACCAGGGAACTTACTATCAATGTAAAAATAAAAAAGATTATAAATTTATAATACTATGAGCAACTATATGACAACAAATGAGATTACCTAGAGGACAAAACCTTAGAAACACACAAATCACCTGAGCAAGAAATAGAAAAACTAAATATACCTATAACAAGAGATTGAATCCATAATCAAGAAGCTATCAGCAGAAAAGCTCAGGACCATATGATTTAACAGATGAATTTAAAGAATTAACAGCAATCTTCAAACCCTTATTAAAAATCATTAGGAACCCCTACTTAATTGTGAGGGAACTGTTGTTCTAATCACCATAAAAATATAAATTAATATTATCAAGGTGGCAATATTCCACAAAGCAATCTACAGGTTCAACAAAAGCCTCAGCAAAATCCCAAAGATGTGGAAAACCCAGCCCTGATATTTATATAGTTATCAGAAAGTGATCCAAAATAGCCAAAATAATACTAAGAAAGAAAAACCAAAGTTGGAAGATTTAACATTTCTCATTTCTGTACTACATTTTTGTACTTCAAGGCTATAATGTCAAACAGTGTGGTACTGGCACATGATAGACACAAGAACAGAATGAAATTGAGAGTCCAGAAATAGTTATCAGTGGACAACTGAGTTTTCACAGGAATACCAAGACTGTGGGTGAGAGAAGTCTTTTCAGCAAATGGTACTGAAACAACTGATAACAGAAAGAAAAAATGCTAGACTCTTACCTCACAATGTGTAACATATATTTACCTAAAAACAGATCAATCATCTAAATGTAAGAACTAAAAGCATAAAACTTACAGAAGGAAACAGAGGGGATGGTTTCCATCCACCTTAGACTTGGTAATGGTTTCTTGACACCAAAAGTATGATTAACAGAAGAATAAGATAAATTGAACTCCATCAAAACTAAAAACTACATCAAAGGAAAATACAACCTAGGGAACAGGGGGAAATATCTTCAATTAATACAACTGCTAAAGGTCTACAGATCTCAAAGGTCTAACACACAGGATATTTATGAAAAAATTTGATAATTTTTCTTTCAGTGTTTGGTATATTCACATGATACATTTACTGATACTTCTACACCTGAACAACAAAAAGACAACAAATAATTCAAAAATGGGCAAAAGAACATTTCAAAAAAGAAGATAGGCAAATTGGGGCTGGAGATCTAGCTCAGTGGCCTAAGCGCCTGCCTGGCAAGTGCAAGGTCGTGAGTTCAATTCCCAGTGCCACAAAAAAAAAAAAAAAAGAAGATAGGCAAATTGACAAGTACATGTAAAGGTTCAATGTCGCTCACCATCAGTGAAATGAAAATTAAAAACCACAAGATACTATTTTACATCCACTAGATAGCCTTAATCCCAAAAGCAGTAAATGAGAAGCCAGAACCCTTGTCCACAGCTGGAGAATGCAAATGACACAGCACTAAGTTGAAGTTTGGCAATTTCTCAGCAAGTTAAACATAGTACATATTACCACACAACAACCCTGCAATTCTCCTCCTAGGTATATAATCAAAAGAATTGGAAACAAAAACAATTTTTGTATACAAACACTCCTAGCAACTGAAAGATAACAAGCAATCCAGATGTTCATAAACAAAAAGAAAAGGCTGTACTTCAAATTATAGACGACTACATGGGCACCTCTCCTTGAATACGGAACAACTGCTGCAACATTAGTAAAGTCAAGTCTTATTTCCATATACTGACATGCACAGAGCAGGCTATGGTATATCTTTCTCTCTTCAATTGGCTCAAGCAATGCAAATAAGGTCAGCTGAAGTACTGATATGTAATCTTTGGGGCCATTCTAACAGTCTCCTGTTTCACAGTGCTTTCTGTAAAAGAGGGCAGAGGGATGGCAGAGCCAGTCAGCTCCAGGAATGTCAACTGGGTACAAGCTTTGAAATAAAGAGGTTATGAGTCCCCAGGACACAAAAGTTTACATATCAGAAACTGAAGCAACACCCTCCAAAAACAATTCAATTTCTACCTTAATTGAATTATGCAGATTGATCCTTCTGCATGTCATTCTCCCGGCACTTTGCAAAGATGCTTTTCTCCCCACCTGGCAGCCAGCTCAAGTTACTCACATAGTTCCCGCCATCCTCACTGTCACTCATCCTCGAGCCACCCCGTTCTTCACAAGATAATAAATTCTAGGAGAGGCCTTGGACCAGGGCCTTTGTCCATGTATCTTCACTTGGATCGGGCTTAGGTACCCTTGGCTGCCCTTAACTTTGAATACGTTTTTGGTGTCTTTACTCTCACTGTGAGTTGCACTGGAGGTGGTAGACTGGAATTAACTTGTTGGGATTCCAGTAACATCTCAACAGGATTACAAATATAACTTTACAAATTGTGAGGAAGATTAGAAAAGGAATTACAATACTTGGTTTACGATACTCATTATTGGGGTTACAATAGCAAATGATACATTTTTTGGCCATAAAAGATGAAATACCAAGATATGGTGAAACGTAGACATGAAAGGCCATAACCTGTGACTGGGTAATTATACAATTCTAGATGAAACGCCCAGAAAATGCAAATTCATAAACAGAAAAAGCAGATTTGCGGTTGACCGGGACCAGGGGTAGGGTAAATCAAGAGTGATTGTCAAATGGGGACAGAGTTTGTACTTGGGGTGATGAAACAGTTTAGAAATAAACAATGGTAATGGTCACATAAAACTGTGAATATACTTATTAATACCACTGAATTGTAAACCAAAAACAGTTTAAATGGTAGCTTTCACATTATTGTATTTTATTATCAAAACCTTTTTGTTTTCAGAAAGAGAGAAGTCAAGGCAAAATCATACCATTTTCACACAAGACACAACAGCAGGGCGACCTACCGATCAGCCGAAGTGTGGTCTGGGTGAGGGCCAGCGTGCCAGAGTTGAGCAGGAGGTCGAGGTTGTTTGCGCCATGCTGCAAGGTGAGCATGCTGAGCATCACCAGGAGAAAGCGAGCTTGCGGGATCGTCCCCAGGCTTGGTCCTGACGAGTTCTCATTGGTAATAGTTTGCAGGGGAACAGGCTGAATACCTAACAAGCATTGGCATTCACTTAAATATTACATTTCTTGTTCATGGACACAAGAATATACTTGATACAGAAGGCACTGGACTTTTGGATTTTGCTTGAATCTTTTTTTTTTTTTTTTTTTTTTGCAGCACCGGGGATTGAACTCACGACCTTGTGCTTGCCAGGCAGGTGCTTAGGCCATTGAGCTAGATCCCCAGCCCTCATCTTTTTGAAACAGGGTCTCACTATGCCGTTCAGGCTGGCCTTGAGCTCACTTTGTAGCCCACACTGGTCTTAAACTCACAATGATCCTCCTGTCTCAGCCTCCTGAGTGCTGGGATTACTGGCGTGAGCCACCACACCCCGCTTTTGTTTGGTTTTTAACGTCTACTTTTCAGTGGGTTTCAACAGGCTATGGACGTAGGATAGCTCTGTCTTACTTTCCAATGGTCTTACCCTTTGCACTTCACACAGAGCTATCTTCTCTATCTTTCTCTCCTTTTTTTTCCAATATAAGTCACATTTCACTTTTCTACCAGAAAACCAATGCTAGCTTTTCTCTGTAGATGCTCAAATTATCCAGTAAATAAGTTGTTTGTTTGTTTGAAGTACTGGAGATCAAGGGCAGGTGAGCTACATCGCTACCTTTTTTTTTTTTTTTTTTGACACAAAGGTAAACTGTCCAGGTTGGGTTGAAATTTGCAATCTGCCTGCCTCAGTCTCCCAGGATGCTGGGCTTACAAGCATGCATCTCAACATCTTTTTTTTTTTTTTTAATTTTGAGAAAGGGTCTCACTAAGATGCCCCAGCTAGGCTCCAACTTATGGTCCTCCTACCTCAGCCTCCCAGAGTGCTGGGATTACAAGCATGTACCACCACACCCAGCCATATTTAAAATTACTTTGAGACAGGGCCTGTGTCATTAAGTCACCTAGGCTGGGCTCAAAAATCCTCCTGCCTCAGCATCCCAGAGTGTTGGGATTATTAGCATGCACCACCATACCAGACCGGAAATATGTATTAATACAGGACAGACACACCTTAAGAGTATTATGGTAACAACGATACTGATGAAAATATAAAAAAGTAAAGTTTTATACTAGAGTAGTTCAAGATTGTCTTTTGCTAATTTTTGAAAGTTCTGTTTAGAATCAGAGAAAGCTAAAGGCAGTTTAAATTATCAATATAATGCATGTAAGTTCAAAAAAGCAAAAATTGGCATTTCCAAGATTCTACAAGATATAATTAAGGCCAAACTATGAAACAATGCTGATGTGCTGGAACATCTTTTAAACATCAGGATTTTAACTCACCAAGCTCTTTAAATTTGGCATTTGCATCCATTAAGACATTTCGAATATTCTGAACAGCCCAAGCATACAACTTTCCAAAAGTTACTTCTAGCAGCATTCGATTAAAAGGTGGAATCAAATCAACATCCTTTAAACAATCAGTAAGAGGTGCCCTTTCAAAAAAAATAAAGAATTACACTTAGGATACTGCCAGACTTTTCTGTTTTTTTCTTTTGAGATAGGTCTCACTATATTAGGCTGCCCAGGCAGGTCTCTAACTCCTGGGCACAAGTGGTTCCCCCAACTCAGCTTCCTAAGTAGCTAGGTCTACAAGTATGCATCAACATGCCCAGCTATCAGACTTGTAACTTTAATAGAACAATGCCAGTGCTCCACAGATTCCCACAATTATCAAAAAAAAATAAGATGTTACCCTATATCAATTCCCTCAGGAATAAGTCTTTGCCATCCACAAAACATAGCGTACTGCACAGATGGAAGTAAGAAATTTTTGGCTGCCAGTTTTAAAATTGTATCTATGCCTTCCAGGCGAACCTCTGCTCTCTCCAACTGAAAAATATCAATGCATACAGTTCAGAATTGTGGAGGTTACACGATGCAAAGTATGTTCTCACAAAACTTTACCTGTTTTAATAGGCATTTTCTCATTTTTTCTACATCTACTGGCTCTTCTTTAAGGGCAAACTCAGCAATTGTACTGTGGAGTGCAGACTGTGGATAAAGACCTTGCACATTCTGCTTCAACCACTTGTACTTGTGAACACCTGTAACTGTACTCAACAGGGGCTGCCATTTATCCTAAAAAAGAGAAACAATTTACACCATTAGTTTACCGTAAGAACACGTATTCTAATACAGTTACTTGAATATAAAATAATGCCAATAGGTTTACATTGATAGAATATTTTAAACTTAGTAACTAATATATGGTTAAAAATTAGACTAAATAAGCTTTTAAGTGTATTTACAATCTCTACATTAACATACTTTGGAACACATTAACTTGGCACATTGAACTAAGTTATCCTTCACAGGAACAGTCTCAGCAACAAATATAGTTCTGGAACAAAGGATACCTTCAATGAATGAATGGTGAATGAATAATGATGCAGTGAAGTACCAAAGATAAAGACAAACACTTCTACAGCTACTGCTTTGACCAGAAACCGTCAAGTTCAGTAAGCATCACTAGGGATATATTTTAATAAAAACCTACCATACTCACTACCCTACAGATGCTTGGCACAAAGGTACAATTTTCATAGATTCCTTCACTATGTGCTATGTTTCTATTCCACCAATCTCAGAATCACAGAAGACATCTTACCTTGGGAGATTTAATTGTTATAGGTCTTTTGTCCACATTTATTGGACTATGAGGCAAAATACAAGCTTCTTCTAAATCGCTGTCTTCATTTCCAATTTTTTCTTCATCATCCGTAGATTCTGGCTTCTTAGGAACTAAGTTTGAAAACATCATTGATTATAAAAGTAATTTAAATGATTTTAATTAATTTAAACCTAGGAAATACTTAAAATTTCCAGGAAGGATGAAAATTTTCTTCAAAGAAACATGTGACCAGCATAACAAACTGCAATGCTCAAGTAAGAACAGTAAAAACTACCACAATTAGTTTCCTATGATATACGTAACACGTAATATTTTGCCACACTATGTCAGGGCCAGAAACACAAGGTAAGAACACTATGTCAGGGAGAAGCCCTGAAGAAGGGGAAGCTAGGGCCAGAAAGTTTAATTGGCCAGAGGGTAAATATTTGAGTCTTTCAAGCCATTCAATCTGTTTTAAATACTCAACTCCGAAACCTTCATAGTTCAAAAAGTAGCTATAGATTACTAGTAGATCAATACATGTGGCTGTATTCATGGATGCTGCAACTTAAGCTTCATGAACTTTCCATGTATCAAAACTATGATTCTTCTTTTGACTTTTTAAAACAATTCAAAACCACAAAACAAGCCTTCACCCACAGGCAACACAAACCAAAACTCAGGCCATAGTGGCCCGTCCCACCCACTGCCCCTGGCTTGTCCTCACTGGCCTGGTGCAGTGCTTCTCGCCACCAGTGAGTAACTGAGTCAAATCAAAGTCTTTTCTATGTTAGCAACTTGACAGAAATTTCGATTTAATTTATATTTCTTCCCTATGTCTTAATACCTTTAGGTTACCAAAAAATCTAATTCTCCTTTGCACATACATAACAATGGCAATACACTGGGGCAGTAGGGGGCTAACACAGCAGGCACGAGTTGATCAAAGCCTGCATGCTCCCAAGAAAGATCTGTCCCTTGGCTAGCTCCAAGCACTAAGTTCTAAGCCTCTGGACCACCCTACCTCATAAGTGTTGAATATCAGAAGCCCAAGGTCATGTGACACCAGTATGTAGAGATAGGAGATGCTAACTAACTATGCAACTTATGGTGATAGTGCCTGTTTTAGCTATGGGACACTCAAGTTTGAATAATAAAATCAGTCACATGGGTACTGCCTGACTCTGTAACCAGCCCCGTTAAAAAACCTAGACACCAAGGTTCAGATTACTTCCTTCATGGACAGCTCCTTAAACATGTTGCCACACATCATTGCTAGGAGAACTAAGCATGTTCCCACATGACTGGGAGAAGACACTGGAAGCCTCTGCAAGTGTCCTTGGGACTTCCTTCCATGTGCCCTTTTCTGCTCATTTTGTTCTACATCCTTGGTAACTGTGAATACAAATGCTCTCATGTGTCCTACAGACTCTTTCCAGTTGACAGGTTTCCTGAGGACCCTGACACAGCGCTAGTAATACTAATCACCTACACTTTACAAGAAGAAAGGAAAAAAGCAAAGGAGAAAAGAAAGAAGATAACCAGATTCAAGCAATCACACAATAAACCTGTAAACCCACAGTAAGAAATGTGAAAAGGTGACAACTTGGTTCAGAATCCCATGTGCATAATGTAGCCACAAGCTAGAGAGAGGCCATTGTCCCTCACAGGCCTATGATTTGGCTATAAGTCAACAGGATCTCAGATGTGTTAATGCTGTGGCTTCCTGATCCAGATCCACAATTCAGGCAAGTTGCTGTGGTTTAAGGATTTGCTCAGGAATGATCAATTTTGGATGCTTTAGTCTTCCTTTATTGATCAAAATATTCATCTAAAACTCAGTAATTAATACTGTTTAATAGCCTTGTCTGTGAATAACCAATATAATTCATAAGAATATAGTCAGGGCCGGGTAGGGTGGCACATGTCTGTAACCCCAGCACTCAAGAGACTAAGGCAGGTGGATCGCCAGGAGTTCAAGGTCACCCTGGGCTACACAGGTGAGTTCAGGATCAGCCGGAACCATATAGTGAAACCCTGTCTCATAAAACAAAACAAACAAACAAAATATATATATGCGTATATATGAATATACATGGACAGAACTTTCTGTAATTTATAATCATAAATATTAAATTCTAAAATAATGTATGTATTTTCACTCAAATTTGGATTATTTAATACCGAATCTTTTCCATACTCTTACACTGTTGCCTCCTTGAAAAATCAGTAATTCTTTTAGCTCCCTCATAATTCTCCACATATCACAAAAGAACAGCTTCCTCCTTATCTACAGTTTCACTTTCTAATGAGTTACCTGTGGTCAACCATGGTCAAAAAAATATTTATATTCATCTCAACTTTAAAGAAAGATCACATTGACATAACTTTTATTACTGTAAACTGTTACAATTGCTACATTTTATTAATTAACCTCTATGGAGCCTAATTTATAAATTAAACTTTGTTGCAGATGTGTATATATAGGAAATAAAACAGTGTATTTAGGGTATGGTACTCTCTGCAGTTGTAAACATCTACTGGCAGTCTTGGAGTGGATCTCCTGCAGACAAGGACTTAATATATACAATATTTCAAAACCTAAAATTTCTTTACAAGAGTGACAGCACTAAATTTAGTGAAGTTTATAGTACTACCTTTTGTAGGAGAAATATACTAGTTACTAAATCGTAACACATTCAATTTCAAGTTGCATCATTATCTCTTAGGAAAATAAGCAGGCCTCTAACCACATGTAAATACTACAGCGGTACAGGGAACTACCCCATACAATGTATGACAACAAACAGCTTCCCTGTGGAATCACAGACTGAAGCATATGAAAGGAAATAGACACTTTAACTGTTTCTCAACCTTTGACATTTTTACCTCTGTTTCTCCTCCGTTCTCGAATTATCTTCTGAGCTATCCTCCTCCAACGGGGCAAAGAACTTAACAGCTTAAATTTAGACATGATAGAGAGGTCGTTGCACACAGCAGGTCTCAGTTCGTTAAAGAGGAACCTCAAACGTTCAATGACGGGAGCACAGACCTCCTTGTAAGAACGGCCTTGCTCTTGATGAGTCTACAAAGTAAATTGAGAAACACAAAAGTTAACAGTAAATATTCTGGCAACTGGTTGCATGCTACAGAAGAATTAAAATCTATTTACCTTAATGAGTGAGCATTTTGCCTGGTAGACAACTCTACAAACATCCACCACTGCTTTAGGCAATGTTCGGTGCTTTACTTGCTCAATACCAAGCGTACCTGCGTGAACTAAAGACAATGCCACGTGACCTGAAAAAACATGTAAAAGGGCAAGATAGGAATGAATATGCCTAGCATGCCAGCTAAAAGCTCGATGGTATCACTGAAATACATAGATATCAAGCTTCATACCTAAATCTTCATGCTTTAAGAGGCAGCATAAGAGCAAACGGCCAACTTCCTCCACCGGATGTTCGGGAGGGAAGGTGATGGGTGTGGTCAAGTGGCACTGCCTACAGTACCTTTCAATTTGACACAGAAAGTCCTACAACAGAATGTCAGGAGGTAACTTCACAGCCATCCAGGGAATTCTCACAAATCCTAAAGCACCACAGCTTCTAACCCACTTGTAATCAATAAACTTCTAAAACATCACTAGTATATGGAAAAGAATCATCTGCTCACCTCTAAATATGCATAATCCAAGTGTGTGCTATATACATCGAAGCATGACAATATTCACATGTCTAAATCCTCAGATAACAGAATACTAAGTTAGAAATGGGAGAAAGTCTGCCTCACCTTCACACTGTGGTCCTGAATGTTATTGTCAGCAATGGCTTGAAGGAATGCCTGGGAATGGTCACCCAAGGCCCGTCTGTGAGAACACAGTCGGGATTTGCTGGCAGGAGTGCCCCCAGGAGAGCTGCAGTGGTCCTCATCTTTCTCCTCATTGTAGCTGTAGTGGATCTGGCTGGTCTGCAGGCCTCCAGAGAAAATGGACAACTGAAGCCACTCTAGAAAATGCGTAAGTACACATAAAAGAGAAACTTGAGTACACACTTTAGAAATAAAAAGACACTGAACTAAATGCCCCAATCAAAAGGTAAAATTCAGCATCACTCATATAAAAAAGTTGCATCTAACATTTACACAGGCTGTTTTATAATTGAGCACTTCTCAACTATATGACATATGTTAAGCACAGTACCAGGACTCAGAACGGTGATTCCAGCCTAACATTCACTGCATACCTGTACTCTCCATGAAGCTGCCGAGTCCCAGACACCATGGGGAATGAAACTGATGTTGTCTGTGTGCGTTCTCAGGAACACATGTGTTGGGAGCTTATTCTACAGGGTGGTGATGTACACAGGTAAAGGCAGTACTAAGAGGCAGAGCCCAGTGAGAAGGAACTGACAAGTTCTCACAGGACCCCGCTTGGTTCCTGAGAGAGCAAACTGTTATAAAAGTCAGAGCCCAGACCTCTCTCTGGTCTCTTGTCTCACTCATATGCTCCACCATGATGGCATTCACCATGAAGCAACAAGGTCAACGGCAGGCTGTTTAGATTTTCCGTCTCCAAAACTATAAGCGAAATAAGCCTCTTTTCTTTGTAAGTTACGCAGCCTAAGGTATTTTGCTATGATAACAAAAATCAAAAGAATAAACCATGGGAATATTACATATCTCACAGGGAAAACAGCACTCAATTTCAACTACAACAATATACTCCAGAGCGCACAAGAGAGGTCACAGAGCCCACTGCAGGAAGACACCACTGTGACAAGGGCCCACCACAGAGTGACACTACGATGCTACACACGTGATAGGGGAACAGCATGGTTTCTGAAGAGTTTCTGCAAAGAACCTTCTTGGGGTAGGCTGCATATGCCTAGGCTGTTTATAAAGTAAGAAAAATGAGAGAATTTTTAACAAAAAACACACCATCTTTAAAAAGGAAAGATCTTAAGAGATGGAGACCTGATAGACTAGAAAGGAAACCCACCTACAGTACAAGACACAGGATCAGCCAGGTCTGACAGCAGGATGCATTCTAAAGCTGGGTGTGCTGGTGAGTGCCTGTAATCAAGTCAGCAGGCTGAGGCAGAGGGGAGTGCCCTAGAGACAATCCTCAGTTTTGGGACTAGGGCAGGAGTATGGCTTAATGACAGAGCACTTGCCTAACATACATGAAGTCTTAGATTCAACGTTCAGCACCATCAAAAAAGGAAAAAATATGCCAGCTTCAGGGAAAACAGGAATATTAAGGGAAATGTACACAAAATAATTGTGATGTACATCAACAAGGTTTTTTAGTAATTACTTACAGTATCAAAATACTGCTCCAAACTCAATCAAATCTGGGAAGCACTCAATGTTCTTTTATTGAACATTTGAATGTAGAGCACTCAGGAGCTTCTCAACATGACCCATGTTAATTCTTCTAAAACGCAGAACTGATGCCAGCCCTCCTGGCTCTTTTCAGAACACAGGAGCACCTGATCTCTCAAAGACAGGCTTTTGATTCCCCAGTGCAGCAGCCCCCATCTACCAGGCCCACAGAACCTTCACCCTACCCTGGAGCCTCCCACTCAAGCCCCTCATTTCAGAGAAGCTCATCCTCCTCCAACATATTATAGAAGAAAGCAAGCAGCACAGTATAGCACCAGATTCCGAGGCTCTTCTCCATGGTAGGGGTGAACAAACACCGAGCCCATCCTCACCCGCAACTTTCCCCAGCATCCACCATGAAAGGAGCTGAGACCCATTCTTCTCAGCAGTGGCCTTCGCACCCTGTGTTCCCACACA
>RJWT010031216.1:0-14436 GCA_004365215.1 Cuniculus paca | reverse complement strand
TTTGACTCACAGTTTATAGAGGTTTCAGTGCATAGTCAGCTGGCACCAAGGCAGGGTAGCATGACAGAGGAGCATGGCAGAGAAGAGCTATTCCGATGGCAAAGCAGAGAGGAAGCAGGGAGCCATCAAGGAGGAGGAAGGCAGATAAACCTTTCCAGGCCATGCTCCCGGTGACCCACCTTTTCTAACCAGATCCCACGTCCTAACAGCAAGTCAGCCGTAAACTCTGGTGATTATCAGCTTCCATGATCCATTCACTCACCACAAGTCCCACCTATGAGCTGTTGAGGCTTCAAGGAGGCATCTAGTTAAAATCATAACATGAATCTTTAGAAGGACAAACAGCATCCACAGCACAAAGATGTTGCAGTGATGTCCACTAGAATTTTCTGAAGGATAGAATGTTTCTCTACTGTTCCATATGGTAACTACTAGACAGGTAGAACATTTGAGCACTTGATATTGGATAGTCCCAATGAGGAAATGTTTATATTTCATTATCAATTAATTTACAGCTAAATAGTCTCACGTGGCAACCAGCTATCATATTGCAGAGCGTAACACAAGGAAAGCAGTGTTCTCAGAATGTACAATAAAGAAAATGAAACGAGTTATTGTTCATCACTATACAGATAACCTGTGAAATGGCATGTTTACAATTTAAATCTGTCATAATCATGGCAGATGAAAATGGACATATTTTTCTTCCAAGTGATTCATTTTAATCGAGTGTTTGTGGCAATTATGTTAATAAAAATTAGTCTTTGATAATTATAAAGATAGCCTGTCAATGGAATAGATAATGTAACTATCTCATGATCAAGAGAAACATTTTTTTTTCATGCTATAGTTTAAAAACTTGGTATGGGATGCATATCACCTTTAGGTTAAATACAACAAAAAGGAGTCAAACAGATTTTGTTACAAGAGACATCTATCTCAGCAAATGCTTCTAATTTGTAGAAAAATTTCATTTTTTCAATTTGAAAGAACAGATGGCCTATTCATTAAAATTTGAAAGTAGATAATTACTTGATTCAAGTATTTTTAGCAAAAGGACATTTTATAATATTGTTTACAAAAGACTCATAGTCTTAAAATGTCTTGTGTGACTGAACACATAATTCTCCACTACCTACAATTCCTTGCTATGCTAACCGAATGAAAAAGTTAGTATTCTTAATCATCTACACTTTTAGTATACTCACTTAAAAAAAAAACCACTCATCTCTCTCAGAAATATGTTCACAGTAACTTCTAAATCTTGCTTAAATGTTTAATCAGCAAATATTTACCGTTTTTGTGGCGGGAGCTTGAAACTGCTGACAGACATTTGAAAGATTACTCCTGCAATGGAGAATGCCGATTGATTCAAATGTCTTGGATTTTCTTTCAAGGCAATACTGTTCTATGACTTTTTCTCATTTAAGTAGCTCAGTGAAGGTGCATACTTTGCAGTTCATAACACTGTAATCATTTGAACAATTCTACTTGGGTAATGAGTTCAACAAAGTCTTATACAGTGATGTTCTTTCTGAAATTTTTCTACCGCTCAGAGCCAGAGGTGTTGTTGTTGTTGCTGTTGTTGTTTCTTCCACAGAAGTTTCCGTCTTATCCCTGGATACACAAAATGAATGAAAAGTAACATATTTGCCTAATTTTTCTTGTGAATGGGAAGCTCAGAGTAAAGCTTCTTTCATTACTCTGGCATTCTTTGTCTAGGAATTCTTCAGCTATTTCTTCCTCTTGCATTTCTCAGTTTTTGGTGTTTCTTTGTAAGCGAATTTTTCCTATAACGTATCCCAGACCTCTCAAAGAAGTTCATAAGTTTCAATTTCTAAAATATGTTGGTTTTGCAAAACCATTTAAAGGTTTCAACAACTCGTTTTAAGAACATCAAGTTCACATGCTTCCCATGAACCAAATTATGTAAAGGCAACTTTTCACCTTAAATTTTAAATGAAAAAGAAAACAACTATAGACACTCATTAAATTTGATCTTCATAATTCAGTTTCTGCTGCTTTATGTAGTTTCGTACTTCTTCTATTGGATCTCCCCATTTGGGAAATATTACATCTTCATCACAGGGATTTCCTTAGGTCCATTTTGATAATCTTATGGTTCTATACAAAAAAATAAGAAATATATATATAATATATATAATAATATATACATATAATAATAATAGATATAATATATATATGTAAACTCCCTGTTCTCATCACCAGTTTTTCATTTAAGAGGCAAATTTTTTTCCTCAGGTAACTGTCCATAAGGACCCACCTACAAACCCACAAGAGGAGAAGACTTGTACAGTAAAATAGTGCACATTAGCAGAACTGTTCCCAGACCCCTTGGAGACACATGTTTCAGAATTTGTATTTTTTCATATTTTAGGATAGTAATATAATGCATATGCTAATGTTACATAATATTCCAAATTGTGTTTGAGAATCACTTGTAGCTAAACACATTAACTTTTCTGCAGCAAAATGTAAAAATAGTCACTAAGCTAAGTACATGAAGATTATAAATAGCTTTGTATTAGTTTAGCTAAGGTTTTGAAGCCAACTAAGAAAGCACCTTTGAGATTTATAAAGCAAGTAAGTGATTATGGCCTTGATAGTAACTGATACAATTCTCAGTCCAATTTCACTCCTATAACTGCCTCAACTGACCAATTTAATTAAATTCTCCATGCTATGCATGTAAAGAAACCCAAAGCATCCCATAAATCTATGCATGTAAAGAAACCCAAAGCATCCCATCCCACTATCAGCAAGATTTACCATCCTGTAGGTTCAGCTCTGAGCAATTTTCAGGTAATTTCTAAGAAAGTGTTTTCCTAATGGCCAAACTCTGGGTAGTTAGAAATACTAAACTGTTATCTTTATACCTTAATTAAACCACCTTTCTCTGTACTATATTGTATTAAATTCACTTATCTTTAGTTTTTCTATTATTCCACAATATTCACTATTTCCATTTTTTTCGTTTTCTCCAGCTATTCCTCCCTGTTCATCAATATCTTCCATAATGTTCACAATCTACCATATACCACTACTTCTATAATTAGACATATGGCATAGGGCTACATTTTTGTATCATTCGCTTCAACAGAAAGTCATAACTGACATAGTCCCTTGCTATAATTACTTTGGAAGACTTGGCTACCAATATGCCTGAGCAAAATAGCAAAAATTTATAATGTACCCATTTAGAAAATTCTTGTGAACATTTCATTATCTTTTAACACATGGCAATGAAATTTAAAATTATAAATGGCTGTTCATTAATATGTATAGCTAATCATTGTTCAACCAATGATCTAATGTCTTGACAGTATCATATATTTATACTGGGTGCAGAGCAGCACCAGAAAATGTGTATCCTATTCATCAAAACCATGGACTTTTTCATTAAGTTGATAGTCATGTTTCCCCACCAGGTAGAGATTTCTATTTCTTTTCTGTTTATGCTTCTAAATGTATCTATATCTCACCACAGGTTGTGTGTCTTCTCTAGAGGTTTTTCTTTTGCTCTTGCTTTTAATTCACTTTGATACTGTCATGAACCTCACATGATGGATTTTACTTTCTTTTGAAATTTAACCAGATTCTTAAGATGGTAACTATGTTTTCTACCTGGAGCCCTAGAGAGGTTAATACTTACTCATTTATCAAATAGATTTATTGAGGGTCACCCTGTAATATTTGCTCAATAGCAAAGAACAAAAACATAACAAGAGAAATAACACATTTGTCTTTGTGCTACTATTGTACTCAAAGCGTGTGTCTTTGATTGATAAATGTAAACAGCATTTAAAAAAACACAGAAATCTTAATATCTGGACAGGCAGCCATAGAACTTGCCACAAATTGTTGTCATGGAAATCTTAACATACAGGCCTCTTATACACCTTAGTTGAAACTTGGTGTTATCTTTGTCAGTATGTGCATACATATCATTATACTCAACTACTTACATTCATTTGAAAGTTAACATAACCTGATGAGGAATTTATGAAAACTATGTTGTATTTCTTGTGGTGTTACAAAAAGTAGCACATGTGAAACTGCTTAATTAAAACATATTACATGTCCAAAAATAAAGATCAAAATGATATTTTAAAAAGAAAATACAAATCTTTAACATTAGATTTTTCAAACCACCCTCTTTAATAATTGATAATGGATTATACTGTATTGGTACATTATTTCCCAGGGCACCAATAAAATTGATTTTCTGCTAGTCAAACATCTGCTTATTTTAGCAAATGGACTTTAGTTGTGGTCAAACTTGTATACTGTTCAAAATGGGGTTAAGTAGCTCTATGTCCCTACTGTTTTCTTGTTTCTACAGGGTGGTATTAGCATAGAAGTCTTCTCATTTTTCTTTGGCTTGTAATGAATAAAATATGCAGGAAATGTGAAGAACTTATGTAAGCTCTTTTGTCTTGGTCTCACTGAAGATCTTTAATTTCTTTATAATCCTTGAGATGTCAACTAGCCCTATGCCATCTTTCATGACTTTCTACTTTTCTCATAGAGATCAAGGACTTCAAAGTCTGATTGAAGAACGTGAAAAATAAAGACCCAGGGCTAATGAACTTGAATATTATTTTTCCTTGTGAAGCTGCAGTGATATACAAGACAGTATGTTTTCTTAATGGTTAAGCATAATTTAAAACTATACAGTGCTAACAGAACTGTTTTGTGATTTCTGACATATTAGATTCTAGAGTTTTCTTAAAGTATTTTTGAATATATTTTATATCCTAATTTTCATGTAACAGCCATCTATTGTATTTAAACATACATACATCTATTTCTTAATCTTTTCAAATCAAAATACAGTATTTTTCTTTCATGTATTGATAATCATTACCCTATTTGAGACAGAGTGCAATTTCCTTTCGTTATTTACCTCTTTTGAGTATGTGGGTGGTGGGTGACAGTTTACAAAACACAAAGAAATCACAGTTTGATGAAAACTCCTCATTTCTTGATGTAATGTCAGTGGATGAAAAAAAATCTAGAAAAACTGAAAGATACATGTACATCATTATCACTTAGATGTGATTGAATGCAAAAGATAAATGATTTCGTACATTTTTACACAGGAACAAATTATTCATTGATGGTCCTCAATGATTAAGAATTCTATTTTTCTATAGGAATTAGTTTCTTAAATTCACTGCTGCTCAACACTACTTAGAAATTCACATCCTTTTTAGTATTTTAAACATATTTCATTTCAATATAAAAAGCTCATTAAAGCATTATGGAAAAATGATTCACATAAATGTATTGAGGCAAGTTTTTTTTTCAAAACCCAAGATTATGTTTATATTTTCATAGTTTCCATTTAAGTGGCGTACCTAGTTTATGCTGTCATTTTTATAAGCAGTGTATCCACTTCGTCTTCATTTTTCTTTGTTATTAGATTTATGCTAATCTAACACAATTTCTCTTTTGACAAAAGACATATTAATAACATAAGATGAGAAGCAAGCCATATGTCCAGGGAGCCAATTAAGGTGAGATGGCAAGAAATGAGATGGGATCTACAATGTTGAATTTGTAACAAGTACTTCAAACATCTAGAATGACTTGGCTTGTAGAAATTATACTGTGTCAGACAAATTCTGGGCCATCAGTTATATTTATTAATAACATGGTAAGACACTGTGTGAAAGGAACATAAAGGAATTGCTCTAAATATCAGTTCAATAAATGCAATAACCATATATATTTACATTTATATATATTTATACATATACCTGTATAAATATGTACCTATATTTATAAATTTATATATATGGAAAATCTGATGAGAATGTGAACTACTACATAGTTGCAGCTATAAAGATCTTTGAAACTTACTAGAAAAGTTTAATGAATGAATGTTGGGAGAAATGAGGCTCAGGCTGATCTAAGAATGGTTTTATGAAATAGGGTATAGAAGAAAGACAGGCACATGGATAAGTGGAGAGAAGAGACACCCTGTCCTATTTTAAATGCTGGTTCTTTGCTATGGCAAAAGCACTGTAAGAGAATGGCAAGTCCAGTGATGAAGAAAAGTGTAAAATATTTTACACATTTTGTGTAAAATATTAGCAGTTTACTCATCTGACAAGGAGTTCTTAATCTTTTTTCTTTTTTTTGACCAGGGATACCTTTAAAAGTCTGATGCCCATAGATCTCATTTAAGAATATTTTCAAGTGCATAAAGGAGTATTTTGGATTATCAAGGAAACTAATTATATTGGGGATCAGTAATGAAAATAACAAAAATATGTGATTCCTTAATAGATGTTTATTTTTATTTAGCACATTAAATAAGACATAACAACGTGTTCAGTGACTGTGAGTTTGAAGGAATGATAAGCATAAAATATTTAAAGATATCTGCAACTTTTTTTACATAGTAACTGTATATAATTTCTATTGGTGACAATATCATAAATCATGTTAAACTAATACGATTTGTTTCTATGGAAATGCTGTCTTTTAGATAGAAGTTGGTAAAAATAGTGATTTTTCTTTTTCCTATCCAAGTTAAAAGAGCTATGTTTTCTATCAGCTAACAACTTCTGTGTGAGACCACAAAGCTTATATAAGAGTATAATAAAGATTTAGATTTAGACCAATTCAGGGAAGATCTCAGATTGTGAAAAGATTGGACATCCCTTACTAGCATTTTGAATTTTACTCCAGAGAAACCAGTTTGAATTGCTTAGTAGGGGGATTTTATATCAGAATAATATCCAAGCAATGATTGTGTTCTCTTTATAGAGAAGGTGGTTTGATAGCTAGGTGTCCAGGAAAGAAGCTGTTTTCTACAAGGGGAAAAAAACAGTAAAACTTCTGTTAAGAAATGAATTATTGGGTGGATTAAATCTGTCCACAGTAAAAAAAGTATTTGTATCATTTATTACATGACTTAAGGATGATTTTGTGATCCTTTGAATAGAAAGAAGTTGATGGGAAGGGATGGATCTTAATTTGGGTAGGGATCATACATAATAGTGAAAAAAATGTCAATATAATTATCTAAAGGAAAGAGGAGAGGGATTATTGTAGGAAGTGTCAGAGATCAAACCATCTCTACATCTTAAAATTTTTCATAAGGGATATCATGATGCATTTATGGAATTAATGACTAATCTTTTTTGTTGAATGACTGATTTTATAATTGAACAATCATTATGTGTCTCTACTATGCCCTCATTTCTAACAACTTTATTGAAATAATTCATGTCTTAAATAGACCCATTTAAAGCATTCAATTTGATATCTCAGTGTATTTACAAAATTGTTCATTCATCACAAGAGCCAGATTTAGAATCTTTTCAGCATTCAAAATGAAAACTCTACATATTCCAGTCATCACATTTCAATTTTTCCGCCCCTTCCAGCTGTTAGACTACGCAAATCTATTTACTGTCCCTATGTGTTAGCTTTGGCTATTCTGAACATTTCATAAAAATGGAACTATGCAATATGTGTTTACTGGGATTGGCTTATTTATTATGTGCACAAGATTCATTCACATTGCAGATGTATCAGTATTTCATTCCTGACTATAACTGAATAATATTCTACATTTTGTTTATCCATTTATCAGCTAATGGGACCCTATGCATTGTGTCTTTCTAAAATTTTTATTTCCCAACTTGACCCATGTTCAGCAGTTTTCTTCCACCTTTAGTTTCTCTTAAAATGTTTTTCTAACTCCTTGTTCTTTCTGCAGTGGTGCCAGAGGATAAATATGATCATTCTCTGTATGAATATTAAATTTCAAACCAAGTAGTCTCATCCCCAGCCTGCACCAATCTATTTGCACAACTGTTTGGAGAGAATAAATTCAAAGGCATTCTTTTTCATCATTTTGTAAATTTTCAGAGTATTTTGTGGGGTACATGGTTATTTGTTTCCTCTTTCTCCCTCTCTGTCTCTATCTTTGCTTCTCTCCCTCTGTGGGTTTTTCTTCTTTCTCTTAAAAATGCAAATGTGGATAACTTTATTGGATACCCCAGAGAATCCTAATCCCATTTGAAGGAGAAAATGCATTTATCACTGCAAGTGCCAAAATGTTAAATCATCAAATAAAAGTTTTCATAATAGAAAGTTATTTTACCACTGCAAAAGTTATAGTATGGTATAATATATGTGAAGTTATAGTATAGACATACTTTCAATAAGTGGAGTGGAAAGTTTGCACTTCTAATTATTGTTTTTCATCCTCTGGACCACATAGGTAATGTAATTCAAATGTAGTACTAAGGCTTTCACAAAAGTATGATAGCAGGAGTGGTCATTTTGATGAATATTCCAATTTACTCAACTGTGAGCGTTTCTTTTTTTTTTTCTTTTTTCTTTCTCTTTTTTTTTCAAAGGAAGGAGAAGTTTATTTCTTACAGTTTTGAAGGTTTCAGTCCAATGGGTATTTCTTGACCCCTTAGTATTTGCAACCAGATACTGTAGGAATTAAACCCTTGTCCCCCTCAATTACTATACTAATATTTATGGAAAACTTTATCACACACTAAGCTTTCACATACTTTTCATATGTTAATTCTGTGAAGCCATGGTTATTACTTTCACTGTCCCTGCTGCAGAACCTGAGGGTCACATGTTCAGTGAGTCCAACAGCAGTGGAGACCAGAAAATTGACTTAGAACTTCTAACTACAAAACGCTCTTTTCGGCCTCTAAAGAGCCATTAGGAAGCCAAGTAAATGTGTCTAATGGATTTGGGAAAAGGAGTCATAATCTTTGAAGAAACATGCCCTTATTGACAGTGCTCATTTTTCTAATAGCCTTGAAATTTAAGTGAAATTAGATTAAATACTCATTTGACATCTTGTGAAAAGGGCTGGTGCCTTCCTCTATGATATCTGCAGATTCTTGAGCCCTTAGTTTCTCATAATGACATGATTTACATAATTACTCAAAATCCTCTGCTTGCCAACTCCCACTGTCACTAATTCTTCTCAAGCTAGCCCCTCTGTTCTTTGACACATTCAAGCAGTGGATCATCCTTCAAGTCTTCATCTTCCCTCAAACCAGCCACAAATAATAATAATAATAATAATAATAATAATAATAATAATTACTGTGAGGTAAATTACTAAAATTTGAAGAGAGAGGTAGAACTTTTGTTCTGGTGGCAAATAACTAAATGTTGTACATTAGATATCTCTTTTATTGTAAATCCTTCAAGCTTGGTGACATGAGACTTTCCCACTAGCTCCTTTTCTAGCTTCTTATTCATTTTATTTCTTCCTTCACTGTCTCTGCTCATTTATCACACTGATTTTTTCCATTCCTAAATTTTATGATCCATGACTTTGGGATCTATCTCTTTCTCCTCAGAACTGTTTTCTACAGTACTTTTTCTCTAAAAAAATAAGGGAACTTTTCTCTTTAAAAACTGTTCTTAACCTGTTTATTGTTTGTTTTATTTATCTAGTTCAGTTCTCATAACCTTATGAAGTAGGCACTGTTATTACAAATCTTCAGTGAGGTAATCAAGGCTTAGAGATTTAAATAATTTATTTAAATCCTATAGCCATTCAGTGTTCTGAAACTCTCAAGAATGTTTAGGGAAGGGATGTCATTTCTAATATCAGTAACTTATTTTATAAATTTTATTTGGAAATAAATTTTTTTCTATTTCAGGTGACATCTGATGGAGAAAACTATTCAGCAAAGTAACTTTGGGGCTTTATTTAGTCCAAAGATGTCATGGTTACTTAAAGACTGCAACTTGGTGTCACTCTTTCATTTAACTTATTTACATCTGGTGGAGGTTAAAATGAAAAATAGTGGAAGTAAAATGTTTCACTTTAAACTTAGAGTTGGTTGTATACATCTGGATTTACTTTATGCCAGAATTTGTTATCCCTGGCAGTACTGACTTTTTGGAATAGTGTTCTGTTTTATGGTGGTGTTTTCCTGTGCACTATAGGATGCTCAGCATCACCCCATTTGTGGCATTATCTCCAGACATTGCCAAATATCTCATAGGAGGCAATATTGCCCCTAGTTGAGAACCATTTCTTTATATCACGAATTCTTCAGGCTTAATATTAAAACATAACAAAAACAAGTATCACATGATAACTGCAACAAGTCTGACAGTGGTAGGACTACTCTTGCCATTTTCCTGTAAGGAACTACAGAAATAGCCATTCATGGTTTAGACTAATTGAAAGTAATCATGCATTATAGAAATAAGAGAGCAAGAATGCTTTATACATTACTAGAGCTAGGTTGAATAAACTTGACCTAATTAAGACAAATCCGTTCAACTCTCGTTTATTCGGAAATCATTAGTCTAATGCTCTTTCCTTTTCTGTGTGCTTAGTACTGGCGCATCTTTAGTTTTCTTCATGACTAGAAATTATTCTATAAACACTTATTTAGTTCTTTTGTACACATTAAAGTGCTAGTATCTCAAGACATACTATATGGAAAAAAATTATTGAATCATGCTGGAGAAGGACATTGTGAAATCCTTCCCGAATCCTGTCCATTATCAGATAAATGGTTGACTTGTATATAATAAAGTTGTTATGTTTTCTTTTCTCTAAATATCTATAAGAATTTAAGTGGTAGAAAATAAGCCACTCATTCTAGTTTCATTTCAATTGTCCAGATTGTTCTTTACATGCAAATATCCAAATTGCTTAAATTTCCATTTCCCTCATAAAGGTTTTCCATTGTAGCATACATATATGCCCAATATATATGTTCTCGCTTTGTCTCTGAGATTTTCAGTTCTGGATACCTCAATTATGTTTTTCATTCTTTCATTACCAGGATAACTGTGATGATTATTTTATGCAGTATATTCTCTCTCTGTTGTAACAGTGTAATGAAAATTGTGTCAAATGTACTTACAGTGATCATGACCAGAAGGGAGATCAGATTTGACTAACGGAAGAAGGAGAAATAAACGTCTTTGTTTATGTAGCTTTAACTTACACCTGTCCGGTTTCATTTGGAAAACTAATACTTTTATGCTCCCTGTAGAAATAATTACTATGATATTATCTAAGAAATGTTTGAATGCCTTTGAATGTGTAATGCTTTTGAATGGGAAATTTGGTTCTAACTAAAATAGTATAAGGACCCTATAAAGACATACATAGTTTAGGAAAACCCTTACCATATATAAATGTCTAATGAGAGATTCATAAGACAGATACACTATTGATTAAAAGTAGAAAAAGCAAACTTTGAAAGGAATTTGTACTACTAAAATACAGCAGTTTTTCTCAGACTTTTATTTGAAGACCAACAAATGATTTTCAGACATCAAAACTAGTCCTGTGAAAAGTTAACACACCATTTAAGAAGCAGGAGTTCAGATCCAGAGAGACTGTATCCATTCATATTGGAAATCAATCTTAAGCAGTTAACTGATAGGCATTGACACACTGCCTTTTAATTCAAGAGCAAACCCGAATCTCACAGCGAGGCTATCCTTTTCTTTCTTATACTGACTTAAGGAAGACAGAAATGTCAAGTTGCAGGTTTAGGAAAGACATCTATGTTTATAGTCTGCACTGGGAATTGGATGACATGTTCTTCTAGTTATCCCCATAGCAGCCTTGTCACTTTCTTTTTTCCCCAAGTGATGGCACCTCCAATCTAAATTAACCCTGCAAGTCAGGTCTGATAGAACCTCTAATACATTAAGAAAGCATTATCTATAGATGGAAAGCATTTCCCAGAGGAAATATATACATGTCGGTGACACAGCACTCCCACCAGAACATTGAAGGTTCCTATTGAATCTAACAACTGAGATAGCCTTTCGAAACTACACATAGTATAAAGGGTACAGTCTTTAATCTATAAAACAGTGAAAGTATAGTGAAAGAGATGAGAAGAGGAAAGATATAGGAGATCTTGTCTAGATTGGATCTTTGTTATAGCACCTGTCTCCCTTTAGGAGAAATCAAAGTTGTCCTCAGTACTCCAACCAAGATTGTTGGAACTAAGCCCAGTGTTTCTAAGTAGGTTGTTTCTAGTTGTTCTACTTCTGCCTGTTAGTAATAAATCTCTAAGTTAATTCTAATTGGCATAAAAATCATTATTGCACAAAACCACAGGTTAATGAAAAATCCATCAGGGTAGACAAAACCAGGAGATTTGGGTCTTCTTGTAAACTGTTCCTTTCTTTATTTGTAGGACCTACCTAGTGATTGTGATGAAAGATGGACTAAAGTATACATGCTTTTTAATGGACCTGTTAACACTTAGCATCTCCCAAGAGTGATACATGTATAGTGATGCCAAAAACAAAAAAGAAGATTGGTGCTTTAATAACAAGATTTAGAATTTATGATTCAGTCCATTTCAGGTCATAAATGAGCATATGGTACTTGCAATAGACTTAAAAATATGTTCAAGTTACTATGATGCATCTTCCAGTTACTCATGAAATGGCAGAAGTGATAAAAAAGTGAAAACTATAAATAATCCCTTGAAACTTCTCAGGCGCCTGTATCAACATTTCTTGGGCTGAGAACGTAAGCAATCTAGCAAAATCCAAGTTAAAATGATTTAAATGTTTCTTTATATTTCCCCTTAAATAACACTGTGGTGGCAAAAGGGCATAGTAAAAATAATCTCAGTAGAGTATTGCATTTAAAATTAATAAAAGGGGTGGAAGTAGACTATGGAGATTAACCATATATGAGGTTCTCATTAGTCTTTCAGTAATAGTTGTAGTAACCTCTAGTAACTATTGGGCTTGATCAGGGAAAAAGGACAAAGTCTAGAACATTACTAGAATCTTCTGAAAATGCCTTTCTTGCTACTGTTTAAAAAATCTTTGATTTGCAATTTAAATTATTTGAGAATTGAAGTCTTAAAATACTCAAATAAATGATTAATTTCTTCTGTCTTTGTAGAAATAGAAATCATATTAACTAACAATTATCTGAAGTACCTTCATCAATAATCATTCCTAAAATTAGTAATAAATTGTAGTTATATAAAAATTTCCAAGCTGGATTGTTCTCTGACAAAAGTGTATCAAAAATTTAGCCCACCTGCCTTTTGCCTTTCCCTCCCCCACCAAAATAAGCATGTATAGATCTACCTACATTCTATGCAAGTGGAGTCAATTTAAAATGAATCTCTGAGATAGCCTCAGGATGAAATAGAAGTAAAAAATGACTCATAAGGGAATTGTCAAGAGGAATGATCTCATGACAACCTAATAATTGGAGGAAGTCAGCAAGTTATGATTAGGACCTTCTGGTATATGCAGTAGCCTTGTTTTTAGTTTTCTTAAGTGAACCACACAATCCATACTTGGAAATCATCAGTAAATTTGAAATTACTTTTAAATTTACTTTATGGATGGCATGTGGCTAGTAAGTGAACTTTACCAATTTCACATTTCACATCACAACTCCTTTTACTGAGCTCTTAGAAAATTAAGACCCTTTTAAATATCTTTGAAAGAATTTACATTCATCTCTTGTGTGTACCTAACTTTCATTTTCCACCATCTGTCCTGCCTCTCTGAACTAATCCTCATCTACAAAACAGGTCTGAGAAAAGATAAGTGGTCAAAATATGATTTGTTGACAAATTACAAATAGTTTCTTTCTACCATTTATGTAAAAAATATAGTCCTTTTGGAATCATTTTATGTAACATATCAGATCATTTGTGCATCCTTGATTATTGTGAATGTATTAACTTTCCAGTGTAACTTGAACTGAAAGGTTATTTTACATACAAACTTCTATTACTCAAGAACAATCTAAATCCCTTTTAAAAATTTTAGCTATTCTAATTAGTATGCAGTATAGCTTTCTGTTATCAGCAATAGTTACACATATATGAATATTTACTGTGTAAGTAATTTATGCATAACAGTTCAACAAAAATAAGTTAGATTTTAGAAAATAAAGCAAAAATACAGCAAGATTAGGAAAATAAGTGGACCAGAAGTGAGTTTGTGCATAAATTTCAAACCTCAGAGTCTTATATAGGTCTGTCTATAAACTGTGTGAGGTCATGCAAGAGTAAGAAACACAATTGGTTACAAGGTTAATTGTCCCTAAGTTAAAAGTAGATAGATGTTACATGAGTGAAGTTTTTCAGGGATGGGAGTTGCAGAAGGGCCAAGTGTTCAGCCCCTTATCTTTGACAAAGGGGCCAAACCTGTTCACTGGATGAAAGATAGCCTCTTTAATAAGTGGTGCTAGAAAAACTGGCTTTCCATATGCCGAAAACTAAAACTAGACCCAAGCCTATCAACATGCATTAAACTAAAGTCAAAATGGATCAAAGATCTAAATATTAAAACAGAAATACTAAATCTTCTGGAAAACAAAGTAGGTAGAAATCTTGAAGACATAGGGGTAGGTGGAGAATTCATGAACAAAAGTCAAACTGCACA
>RJWT010031215.1:0-14460 GCA_004365215.1 Cuniculus paca | reverse complement strand
TTGCATACAATTATCTTCAGAGTAGTTACTCAAGGTACAAGATGTAAGCATGAGATATTGTCCAAACAATATCAGCACAAATCTTTCTTTTCAGTGAATTAAGAGAAGCTAGCAGTATATCTATCTTAGCTATCTTGTGAGTGAATATTCTATATATACATTATTTTTTATTTTTCATTTTTTGCCTTTCCTTTCTTTTTTCCTTTCCCCCATCACACTTTCTCTGTTTTTGAACAGTTTCTAGTGGTTAGGATTCAGCACTGTGAATTATCTTTTTTATTGTGCTAAAATATATTTTATGAAGGTAAAGTATATATGACATAAAATTTATCATATTAACAATTTGTAAGTGTACACATTGTTGATAACATGCTCATAATATACTATAACAATCACTACCATCCACTCTATAACTCTTTTTTATCTCACAAAATCAAAGCTCTGCACCTATTAAACAATTCCCCCTTTTCCCCTCTTTCCTTAGCCTAGATTCTCTATATATAATACTGACTTCTTTTGTATAAGTAGAAGCTCACATTATCTGACTTTTTGTGAAAAGTTCATTGCGTTTTGCACAATACTTCTAAAGTCTCACCCATGTTTCAACATACTGAAGAATTTCCTTTCTTTTCAAGGTTAAGTAACATTTTTGTTGTACTTTCACAACACAATTTTCTTGTCCATTCATCCATCAGTAAAAAACTGTATTTTCACACTTAACAAGTGTGAAACAATGCTTCTGTGAATAAAATTGTACAAATTCTACTTTAGACACTGCTTTCAATACTTTCAGATATATATTCAGAAACTGAATTGTAGAAGCCCATGGTAATTTTGTTGTTAATTTTTGGGGAAATTTCCTTATTGTTATCATTTTCCATAGCAATGATACCATTTTATATCCTCATGGGCAAAGCATGAAGGTTCCAGTTTCTCCATATCATCATCAATTCTAGATACTATTATCATCATCAATCATCATCATTGTTTTGGGTAGTAGTTATCTTAATAGACATGATGTGATATCACACTGCAATTATTACATTGGCTATGTCTAAATTTTTCTTTTTGCAATTTGCTTTGGATAGTTTAAATAATATGACCCTGAATTCAGTTTTCTTCAAGCATATTGTCATGGGATTTATTGAGCTTCTTGATACTGTTGGTTTGTAATTATCTTCAAGTAATTTCCTTGAAAGATTTTCATTTTTTGGATTTTAGCATGGATAGTTTTCAAATGCTCTGTCTTCAGCTTCATAAAACTTTTTCTGCTATGCATAATATGTCACTGATACAGATAAAGAGTTCTCTATTTCTGATATCATAATTTTATTTATGTTTCATGTCTTATTTGAGTTGCCATGACAAAATACATTAACAAGATAACTCATAAATACTAATTTACTTTTTTCTTGTACTTTTTTAATTTAAAGAATAAAAAACAAAAATAAAGAATTTCAAAACAAGATGATAGAAAATTAGTACAATGATTATTACATTGCATATTATTATCTTCAAAATAGTTGCTCAGATTATCAGATATATGCATTCAAATTTGATCAAATAATATATGCTCTAGTTCATTGAAGGGAAACAATTTATTTCTTATACTTCAGTTGGCAGATAAGCCCAAAATCAAGACAATAACAGATTTGGCATTTCAGGAGAGCTCTAATCTCAGTTAATAAGAATGGGTTTGACATGTCTTATGTCTTCAGAGGATGAATAGGTAGCTCTCCGAGGTCACCTTTATAAAAATATTGACTTCAGTCACGAGGGCTCCATCTTCATGATGTTACTACCTCCCAATAAGATTATGCTGAACATTAGAATTCTGCATACATATTTGTGAAACAAATAGTTAACCAAAACCAAACTCTCATGTCACAATGTTAGTGATGGTTCATCATGTCCATGTCTGCTAATTCTGAAAATTGGTAGAAATTACAAGTATAAATAAAAGGAAATTCTTTAATTTATAAAATTGACTGCCATGAAGCAAAGTCAAGGATTTTAATTACTCATATAGTGCTGACAAGTGCAAGAATATTAAGTTTTGGTGAATCCATAGTGCATTCATAACAGTTCAATGATTGGATTGAAGAAATCATGGAGGCTAGTTGGAATGAGGGGTATTTTTTCAAAATAGTAATTGCAACATTCTTATTTTGTCTTATCAGTATAAAATAAATGGTAAATAATCAAACTCCAAAGGATGGAGTTAGTCATTTTAAAAATGTTTTGGTAAAATTTCACATCTGCCTTAATAAAAAAATAGAATTTGTCATTGAAATCATAGCATGGGATCAGATATAGAGAACATATAAAAATTATAAACATTAATATTTTAATAAAAAGTTGATACTGCAATTCTCCCTGTAATGGTTTGCTATTTGAGTTTTTACAAGCTCTTTAAAAAATGTGTCCCTATTTTCTGAGTATCCTTAGAGTAGGGTAATAATTATTACATGAAATCACTACTATAAGACTAACATGGTTTGTAGGAAAGCTTCTAATAAACACAGAAATTAATATGAACTCAAGAGAGTGTTGTTTTTATATAATTTAATTAAGACATGTTGATTTCTATGGTGATGAAAAATTGTAATAAATAACTATTCATAATAATTCCTAATCAAATCATATAACTCTGACACTATTTTTTCAGAGAAGTTGAGAATATTTTCACATATATCAAAACAGAGATGTACAAAACAACTTCTGAATAACTTTGATACAGGATAATTATATATTTGGGATAATAATGCATTTATCAAAAATTGTGAGAATTATCTTACACTGGATTCTTTAACTATTTAGTATGGAATACACAAAGTTTACAAAAATAGATATAATATATCGGTTATCCTTAACATAGGGATCACTCTGCTTAAACACTGAACCACTTATGGGCAATTTTTTTTTATCTGACCTATACCAGTCACTACTTTTACTTTGTTTTTTAAAAGAAAATTCCAAACAATGTATAATTTCACACAGAAATACTTAGATGCATATTCAGAAAATATACCATAATAATGTTATTCTACCCAAAAATGAACAATAAGGATTTTGTTTAAAGTCATTTGTGTTCAAATTCCTCAATTTTTAATATGGTCAAAGTTTTAAAATACATTTTATATTGTTTATTTTAAAATATAAACATAGAGCATACATTTCAGTCACTGTCCATGTGTCCAAACTACTCACAACTAAACCTGGGTCATGACTGTAATTTCAGTGTGCTAGATGGTTGTTTCAAGAGAAATACAACTTGAAGCCCCAGTTGGACAACTGAAAAATATCAAAATCATTGAACATTTGATAAGCAGCTTCAATGAAATGGAGCATAGAAATGTTTATTGGAAAGAAATAATGTAATCTTTTTATGTGTATTAGTCATTTAAGAAGTTCAGGTATAGAAATAGAGAAAAGATGAACAAGGTCAATAAAACAATAAACCTCTCATGATTATGCTTTCAGTTTCCTTGTCTATTATTTTATTTCTTAGTGCTCTCTTGGCTATACTAAAATTCTGTAGCAATTCTATGCTGTCTCCACCATCTGAATAATTCTAAATAAACACACATAACTATATTAACCTAACTAATTTTAAATTCTTAATCACTAGACCCAAGTGTACAGTTAACGTCACTTGGAAGTTTTCATAGTCCATTATCCCATTTATTCACCCATGTTTCATACAGATATGTGCATGTATGTGTATATACATCTTATATGGAGACGTTTTTACCTGTCCTAAGGTAAATATTTTTGATGTTCAAAGTCTATAGTAGTATTCCTAAAAGAGTGTTCTGGGCCTTTTTTTTTTTTTTTTTTTTGGCTCTCCCTCTCTCATCTATTTTGAATACTCAAACGGCTTTGAATTTCTGAATAATAACTCTACTCTGCCTTTTGACCTGTTTCAGCCCTGCAACCTGGAAACCAATAGCTTTTAGAAGTAGTTGGGCTCATCTCATTCTTTTCTCATCTTCCATGGGTTATTGTCCTTCATTCCCTATTGTCCAGTGTCTTGCTATGCATCGTTTCATGTATTTTTTCTGTTTTTTTAATAGCTTGAAGTGGGAAATAAATCCACTTCCTGTTATTCCATCTTACTCTGAAGTGAAAAATTGCTTTAGTCTGCTGATCTCGAATTATATTTCTTATTACCCTAATGAGTGTGAGGGTTAAAACTGATAAACTGTTCAAAGTTTCTGAGAAAACTGGAACAAGGAAATCAAATTCCATTAGTTGATGTCAGCCTTCCCTTCTGTGTTTTTTTTTTTTTTCTGGCTTCAGCACTTTCCTCTCTCCTGTTCTTTCTGTTTTCAATATTTCACCAATAATAATAAACTTAACACTATAATAATAAACTTAACACTAGTGTTAAGTTTTTCATTGCTGTGGTCAAATGCTTAAGAAAAACAAAGGAAAAACGTTTCTTTTAATCAGGCCCTGACTCCTATCTGTATCAATTGTTTGGGACCACAAATTATAAATTGCTTTGCCCTTGCCTTGTGGGCCAGTTTTGGAAAGCAGAGATCCTGCTTCCTCCTGGTCAATGAGGCTCTTAGAGTAGGATGAAGTCTGCTGCAGATAATATAGGCCTTTATGGTGCTAAACTTGCCCATTCTACCACTGCTTATATGCTGTTCCAGGAAAAGCACCATTCTCCTCTACCTGAATGGGCTAAATAAAATGGCAGCTAGCTGAAGATACTGGGTCTTTATCTCCAGACGACAAAGATCATCCCAGAGTCTAACTGCACCTCTATATTTAATTTCTTGCTCTTTCTTTATTGCCATGTGCCATAACTCAGGCAGAGACTGGGGACTCACTATAGGCATCCTTGATAGCTGACACCATAAAAAGAGTCTCTAATACCAACAATGCCATCAAATTATAATATCATCTGATGAGATCAGAGCCCTCATTACCATCGTTGCGGAACCGGTACCAAACTGAAAGCAAGATGCTCCACACCAAGAAGTTGGAAAGCAACTTTTATTATACCAGTGAGCTGGTGGGAATCCAATTCCAAATCACCAGCCCTGAATGAGGTTTGGGTTTAGCTTATATAGATTTTGCAAGCAGTAAGTATAGAAGCTTAAAAGCATGGTGGGGTTTTATTGGGTTAAATTAGTCATTGCCTGTTTCTGAGTAGAAAGTCCTTGAAATATATTAGAAAAATAGAATGTAGTTTTAGGAGGCAAAACACAGATAGTGCAGCTAGATGTGGTCAGACTGACCTAAGTCAGACAGCTGTGTCAAGAAATTGGGTGAACCAGTCAAGGTTGACTGGGTTTAGCAGCCGAGCTATGTGGAGAGTAGGATGAATATATGTCTCAATACAATAGCAGGCTGCTAGTTAGTTTTAAAATTTCAAAATTTCTGTCACACCATTATTTTCCAAAGCCCTATCATCAACTAGGACTTAGCACATTAAGTCTTTTTAAGGACATATCATATGCATAATATCAGTTATTGTTGAACAACAAAGGATGCACTTCTTGTAGTCAGGGTTTACAAGGAGAACAAGACAATACAGGACACATAATTTATAGTATTATGTATGATGGTCACCCAAGGAGTCAAGTACAAAGAAAGTGCAGGAAATCTGTCCACATACTAAAGATCTAGAGACTCTAGCTGAAGCCTGGATCTCACAGTAACCTACTGCATGAGTCCAGCTGAAGACCTGGAGTCTAAGACAATGCCTTCCATAAGTCCAACAGAAGGACTAGAGGACATGGCAATGACTCACAAAAGTCTGTTTCACAGATCTGTGCTGGAAAGGCCCAAAGGTCAGCAGTGGAAGTTAGAAATCTGTGCCAGTGGGTTGAAGGATCTGTGCCAGCAGATTGAGGGATCTGCACTGGAGCCAGGAGGTGGTGCTCAAAGTAAGGACCAGGACTTCTCCAAAGTGAACCACAGCCTTTCTCAGTGACAACAAGGTCCCGAGCTCCTCTGACAATGAGAACCTCCATGTTCGTACCAGGAAAGAAGCTCAACAAGCTCCTCCAGGAGAATCAATGGCAAAAGGAGAGCCAACAACACTACGGAGAATCAACAACACTAAAGAGAATCAACACACTAAACTATTCCTCTCTACTTTTTATTTTGGCAGCTATCCTTAGGTGGGCCATCCATACCCAGCACCATGCTGATTCAGTTCAGCTGGTATTACAAGTTGACCACCAATTATTGGTCCACCACAGTACTCAATTATAATTTAAAAGAAAATATTTTAAACTTGTTTGAAAAAAAAAAGTGAAAGCTCTACATTGTCTGATATTAAATTTACAATATCTCAAAGAAGCCTTTTCTTGGTCTACTCTGGGTTACATGCTTAAATGTAGTCCCAAATTTCCAAAATTAATTGGACCCAGCATATGAAGTCAAGTTCAGTATGGTGTCGGGGGCCCACAGGTATGAAAACTTATAGGGTTAAATAAAAAAACTCCAAAACAGTATCTACTTTGTCATATAATGAGTAGTCAAGATAAATATTATCTACTAATCAGAATTTCTATTAAATGCTTTAAAATTGTATATATGCTCTCTTGGAATTATTTAATTTTATTTCCATGTTTTATTATACACCATCATATTATTTTGATGCTCTTCCTATTTGTTTCCTACAATGGAATATTAGATTTTCAGAATAGAAGATTTAACTCTAATTTCAAAATTTCATAAATAATAAAAATTTTCCTTTTTCTCTTTTTTGGTTGTAGTCATAAAACCAAGATATCATGTACTTAGTTTTGTATTTAAGTTTTGTATTTAAATTTAAGTTTTAACCACAGGAAAATATGCTACATTTCTTTCCACTTATTTTGGTATTTCTATTCTAATGTGTAGTTGATACCTTAATGTTTCTCACACCTTGGTGTGTATAATAACCTTATCATATGGTTAATAACTAATTTGATTCTTACCTCCCATAATTCATTCATTTGGTTTTTGCTAGAATTGAAAAGGAGTTCTCTTTATTGTCGCCCTTGAAACTGTTGATAGGGAGTCAAAATCATATATTGAGAAATATTATTCATGTCTTTACCATGCTTTTGTTTTCCATACTGAGTATCTTCCATAATTAAAGATATTTTCTTAGTCTTCATTATCAGTCCACTGACTTGTCACTTCATATCCCTATAATCACCACCATTTCTTTCTACTAGAAAAAGCATTTTATGTCCAATTGTGTTTCCTATAGTAGAGAAGAGAATTTCCTGTAGTAGAGAGAATATAGTAAGAAGAGAATTTCAGAAAATTCTAGTATGGAAAGATATGATAGGATGATCTTGTCAATATATAGATCATATAAGTTATAATTATTGCAATTGAATTACATTAGAAAAAGTCTGATATACCAAATTTTATGTAAGAAATCCATGAGCAATATATAAAGACAAAGAGGACAAGTAGAGAGTTTTCCTTGAAGACATGTTTGAGGAAACGTGACTTGAAGGGAGCAAAGTTCATTTTCATGGGTATTTTATAATTGATTTCCCTTACTAAAAATTGATGTGACATTCTGGTTTGATGGTCAACCTCGCTGGTGTAGAATTAGGGTCAAACTAGTTTAAATGACTTGGGTATAGGGAAACAAGGGATGCATTCACTGAAGTTTTGAATAGATAATGAATCTTAACAATCTTATTACAAGCTTGGTATAAAATGTAAAATTTCATACTTTTCCCAAAACAAAATTATAAATATTCATCTAATTTAGGTAATTTTTCAATCTCTCTTAGAAATAGTATTACCTTTAATACGTGACAATAGCAACAATAATTACACTTTCCACATTTACAGTTAAAAGAACTCTGGAAGCAAGTGATTTGCTCAGGCCAGGAAACCATTTTTTTTTTTTTACTTTAAATATGATAAAATCCAACAGAACAAAGCCAATTAAAACAAAGCAGTGAAATTGGTACAGAACTTTGAAGCAGGATACTAGGAAAACAATGGCTGCCATAGTATAATCTTGTTATCTTCACAATAGTCATCCATTCCATCAGATATAGCAAAATCAAACCAAAACAAAACACAATAAAACCATTCCAGACAGACTATCGAATAAAGCAAAACAATCAGAACAAAGCAAAACATTGGAACAATACTGGATTTCAAAGACAAGATAGAAATCCCCCATATTTGCTATATTGCATACTGTCATCCTCCCAACAGATGCTCAGAATGCTGGCCTCAGGCCTGTGAAATCAACCAAACAGTACAAGCTTTCAGCTGCTTTTTGTACCTCAGTTTGCTATCAACTCAGCCTGTCCTCCAAACCAGCGGTTGCTTACTGGGGTGGCTGGGAAGGGAGTGCTGATTCTCAGCCTGCGCTCTGGTAGGCTCGCAAGAGGCACTATCTGACTTTTCTTTTCCAGGGCCCTGCATGGCTTTCACAGCTTACCAGAAAGGCTGGCTAGTTGGCTTCTTGGTGGGCTCCTCCCAGTCCCATCATGGCTGAATCTCTGGGAGGCACTGCTTTTCTCTTCCAGGAGACTAATTTGATATCATTTATAATTTACCTTGCACTTGGCTTAGTACCATCTAAAAATATTGGGAAATACGTTTGCTAACTACAAACACCCAGGAAGTTATAGACTTTCTAATCCTAAGAGATTGATCTCTGCAACTTCAGGATTGTATAAGGAGACTGCATTTATTTTGTTCATGTTCTACTAATTCCACTGTTTCTCACATCATTTTATCTTTGCATTATGTGGTCATATTTTACTCTTCACATTTCTACATCTTCTGTGAAAATACCCTGACACTTATCTTTAGTTTGATATTACTTGTGAATATTTAAATTGATTCCAATAAGACATATAGGGAAATAGACCTACGTAAGAAGAAGAAAAAAAAGGAAATGCTGTTTTTAGTACACTGATAAGAGTAACTGGCATATATTCCCCTACAAATGAAACTTGTAAGAGCACCTTAGAGTATATCAAGCAATAAGTGAGTGGAAAGATTTAGAAAGATGTTATAAAAAGAAGCAAATGTTTATTTAGAAGGCAAAAATTTGAGAAATTTACTTCACATCATTGTACTGTGTGCTTGGCAATAGCTAAGAGTAGATTTTAAGTATTCTCTTCACATGAAAACACAGTAACTATATGAATGATTTGGATATGGTTCATCTCCACCAAATTGACATGGAGGATTGGCCCTCACTGAGGCAGGATTCTTAAGGAGTGTTTGAATGTTGAGAGAGATTCATGTTTTTTATGACAATGCTTTCTACTTTCAAGGGACTGGGTTTGTTGCTATGAGAGTGGCTTGTTACAAAGCAAACCAAGTTCCTTCCATACATTCCTGCTTTGTCTTCTTTATCATATGTCCCAGAACATGGCTCTCACCAGAAGCTGAGCAGGTCCTGGAACCATGATACTGGACTCCCTGCTGTCAAAACTGTGAGCCAAAATAAAACTCTTTCCTTTATAAATCACTCAACTGTTAGAATTTGGATCTCAATTGTCTTTCAAAGATCTTGTGAATGTTTGGAAGCTAACCGAATCATGAGCACACCATATTCATTAGCAGATCCATCCACTGATAAATTCCATAGCTGAATGTGCTGTTGGGAGATGTGACCTGATTGAAGGTGGGTCACTGAAGGCATGACTTAGACTGCTATCTGGCTGCCATGAATTGAACAGATCATTTACTTTCCATGATGCCACTTGTTCCTTGGAGAGAGCTGTTCATGGATTGAAACCATGAGCAAAAATTCAACTCTCTTTCTTGAAGTAGTGGATTTCAGGCATTTTGTCCCAGTGACAAGAATGTGACTAAGACACTAGCCACGTGTCTTTTGTTACAGCAACTTAAAATAAGTTAAGTATGTGAGGTAACACATGTTATACTGCCTGATTTAGTCATTCCACAATGTGTGTGTATTTTAAAACAACATGTACTACACAATAAATATATATAGTTTTTATTTAGCAGTTGAAAATAAAAAATAAAGACAAAGTAACAAACAGTTACTGAGAGAAAATAAACATCCTCATTGATGGAGTTTCAAGTCTTATCATACAGTAGTTGTATGCTTTTGAATATGACGATTTATTTACAAAGGAAAAAAAACACTGGTATTAAAGTGTAAGTTAACAACTTGTATAAAAATATTGATATTTCTCTAAATTGTTCTCAAGATGATCTTTGCCCATTCTGAGACTTAAAATTATTTGATGAAGCTTTCAAAATTACTTATTAAAAGTAATTTTAATCCAGGAAAGTAATTTTCCCTGAAAAACAAATAATAAAACAATAAAATGCAGTGATACTTTTTCCAATTTATCATTTTATTTGCAAACTAAAATTATGTTTAACTATTATGTGGTATTTCCACAAAACTGTTAATAAATGGAAGTTTGAGTCATTGTCTGTTATTGCAAGCTTTTAAATATAAAACAGAAATTATAAAATGACACAATGGACTTGTTAAAAATACAAGTATTATAAGTAATAGGCCCTGTATGAAGTTTATTTATATTTCTGGTAAAACAACTCTCTCATGTAAATTGTAGCTAACAAATGAAATATGCTATGTTATTTCTACTGATGTACAAATTGTATAATTTTCTCACGTAAAATAAGCTAATCATAGTGTTTACCCTTGTTCAGTGAATTTAAACAAAGTAAACTTAATGTACACTTACTATAAATACAACAGTTACACATTTTTTGTAATGTTGATAACAAATGATAACATTATTTTATATTTATAATGATATTTCTTTAGCAATGTCTCATACACAAGTGATTAGTTATTCCCAAAATGTCATGAAATTATGTATTTTATGCAAAAAATGTTTAAAGATCAAAATGGCAGGGAAAAGTTTATCAAGATGTTGCAGTTGTATTATGATGACAAAGTGTTACCTGAGCACTGTCAGTGTAAAGTGTATGCTCTCCATTACTGAGTTGCTATTAATTTACCCAATATTTTCTTTGTCATTAAAAAGACCCACATGAGAAATGGAACAATTTTCACATCCTAGAATGTTCATCTATGAGATGCAGAAAAGATCATTGTAATTGTTATATAGTTTGTAATAAAAATTCATTTGTATCAGTTCTCACATTACTTATTCTAACACATTAGAATATATTCTGTCTCACTATTAGCTCAGAACATTCTCACATCACAGAAATATAACTTTGAACAATATCTTGTTTTTCATATTTCATATTAAATCAGAGTAGCATTGTTCTGTTGTTTTGACCCTTTCAAGATTTCTCATAGATAACTGAGAGGATCGAGAACCAGTTAATGCCTCAGAAAAAAGGGTTTAATGAATGTTGCAAGAGGGTAATTTGCATGGAAATGACATTTTTTTTGAAACCTGGAAAATGTAACAAAAAGAGAAAAGAAGCCACCCATCTTTATCTTGATGACAATGCTTATAATGAGCTTGAAAAATATAAATTTAACCATCTCCTGGAATATTATAATTTGCTTTCATATTCTATGTGGGCTTTTCAAGTAACTGTATACATAATAGAAGATATTCTATTGATATACTTCTATTAAACTGAGATCTGCTGGAAAGCAGTGAAACTTTGGTTACCTAACTGCAACTATCATTAAAGATGCAAATCTTTTGATATCTACATATTTTTCTCAAATTGATGACAGCAATTTAACATTGAGATTATTTTTTCTTTCTTAGTTATTTTCAGTCTTTGCTATTAAAGCATGTAGTTTAAGGTCTTTCTGATATATATTAATACTAGTGGCTAACATTTAGGGTTTTTTTAAATAATTTTTAGGCATGTTAGATATAAAACCACAAGAAGAAATCCCATGAGTGTTTTTCTTTCCAATAAGAAAAGGCAATCACTATTTAGTGCATTAGTAGCCTAAGAATTTGCTATCCAAGGTAAATGTGGGACTATTTTGCCATGATGTACTATGAGAGTAAATTAAGAACAATGAAATTATGAGTTCTTTTTGTTCAGCATGCCCCATTATGTTAGACTAGCTTGTGCTATGAATGTTGTACAGAAATGATCATAAACATGTTTTTTTGATATTTAATTCTCTTTGTTTTTTTCTCCACTCCTACTTGAATCACTTCATTTCTCCATTTCCTCTCACCTATAAACATGATTATTGCCTAAACACAAAGTCATTTCTTTTAGCTTTTTTGCCCCAGCTTAGACTTCAGTTCCTATCTGAACTTAGCTAATACTATAGCTGTTGACCCTGAGTCAATAATTTAAAATTGAAACTTAATTTGACCATTTGAAGAAAAATTAAACAAGCAGTTACCCATTAAGCTTTCAAAAAAGAGTTGAGGCCCACATTTTATTCATAGCTATTTGAATAAATAACTATTCACACAATGTTTTTCTGTGTGCCTTTTTAGAAGCTTCTAAAATTTTAATGAATTGGGGACAATTTCATTCCAATTCTCTACATTCCATCCTGTTGAGATGATTCAGTGTATTCAGAATTGTTAGTTTTATTCTGACCAAGATGGTCCTTCAGTTGATCCAAACTGCAAAAGCACCTATTACTGATCATGGGCCCCTGACTTGCTTTTTCCTGGAGTATTTACTTTCAAAAACCTGGAATTTGAAATTGTTTTTCTGTCTCTTGGACATGTGTGTGAATCTCCTCCTCCTCCTTATCCCAGTTTGACAACCCAGTAAATGTCTTTCACAAGGACTTGGAGAATGTTTTTCTGTGAAATGTGGACACTTAAGAAGATAGCACCAGTATCACCCAGGTCCGGTATGAACCACTTGGAAAACAGACATCCAACTCATACAGGATGTCAAAATGATTAGGAATTCAATGTACTCTATATATTGATAAACACCTCTCTAAACACTCCACTACTTTGCCACTAGCTCATCCACGCTTACTTCCCCACACTCCGGTTTTGCTTTCAACTGTACTGAATTTAATGTCTCCCACCTACTGCAATAGCTTGAGTGTAATATGAAGATTGGAAGTTTCATTATTTAGTACTTTTAATCAAGGTTTTGATAACTGATGCAGCATTTCTCTAACATTGGTGATGCCTGAGGATTTAGCTCTTAGTTGAAACCTTTTCCAACATTAACTCAAAATCTATCTAAATCCAAGATAAATGAGAATTCTGCTAACATATATACCAATCGAAAGAGTTTGCCTGGTCACATTTAACATTTATTAGGGAACAGTAGTAATAAGGGAATAGTCTATAATTGATGAGCAATCAGTATAGACAGCTTTACCTTTAAATGACAGATATCTTAATATGCTTAGGGAACAAATGTGGCTAACGGTTTATAAAACTTTAAGGGATCTTAATGCCAATTGTTTCAATACAACATATACGTGCTCTACTTGTCTCTCATGTAGATTCTAGTGCAGTGTAAAGTAGTTAATTGGAAGATGTCTCACTGTCACAGTGATTCCACTTTTCTATATCTGCTATATTATTTTATGGTCTGTATCCTTTCTCATCACTATACTGTTGGGCAGGCTTACGTAATCTTACGAACCTTTGAATTCAAATCCAGAAAGCCTGCTATTGCAACAGTGTGAATATTGCTTGGAATAAACTTTCATCTACTGCTCTCATTTACAATATGGCAATATACTTTAACCTAAATTTAGACCTTTGCAACTCTATTTCAGTGTTCATTTATTTTGTTTTCTTAAGATAGAGCTGTAGTTTCTTCCAGGTGTGCTATGAACAGTGATCAGTTGATCAGTTCCAGTTCCACAGAATGGATGAAAATATATAATTGTTCAACCTTTTTTTTTTTTAAGAGCTCTGCAGTCACTGCTATCTGGAGTAGTACTGTAGCCAAGACCTGATTCTTTAGGGAAATTCTTACATAAATTTAGATCTCTCATATCTTTTTTTGTGCTGGTTTAGTATTTGTTATGGTTTATAAATAGATGTTTTCCAATGCTTCATGTGCTCATAAGTGGGACTTTTCAGAACTGACTGTATCTAGAATGTATGATACTAAGATTAAGATACTGAGATAACTAAACTCATTTAGTATAGTTCTGGATGTGGATAATGGATGTCCCACACTGGGTGTAAATGGCACCACCAAAAGGCTTATAGCCTGAATGGACTATAAAGAGGGAGAAGAAAATTCAGTTTGCTGCTTCCTGCTGAGCTGCTGCCTCATGTCTGCTTTGCTACGGACTGTTTCTGTTCTGGGATGCCCTGCTGCCACTCCACCCTGCCTTGGAGTCAGGCAATTATGGACTGAAATTTCCACAAACGGTGAGCTGAAATACACCTTTCCTCCTTTAATTTGTCAGTTGTCAGGTATTTTGTCTCAGCAACAGGAGAGGTAATTAAGACAGCATCTAACTCTCTTACCTATTCTAGTTTATCACTTACCATAAAATTTTCTGGCTTCCCATATTTGTTGTTAATCTTTTTCATTTTTCTGCATTCTTGATTTTAATTT